>JAUPMG010051188.1:0-13884 GCA_031762675.1 Pachysandra terminalis | reverse complement strand
CTTAATTAGACATATTTAAAGTTTGGGGCCAAAAATCCATCAAAAACCTAAGATTTCCCCACTTTTCCCTCAAATTTCCCCAGTTTTCTCCATGTCGCCGACATGTCGCTGAAGCAGGCTGGCGACATCGACATCGTAAACCTTGGTATTGGTACAAGCTCCCGCCCTGAAAATCTCATATAAATACCCAAATTTATGTGAGAGCCTATTGTAGGATATCACATTCACATCTTAGTTGTGTTGTGTCCATGTTTGGTTCGCGCTTCTATAAGATCCCATAGTCACACCTTGAATTAGCAGTGATTTAAATTTCACCATTATTAGGGGTTCTAACATGAAAAAGGAGGGGAAATCATTGATTCCTTGTTCTCCACCATGTCGTCGAAATATTGGCAACATGACATTTCACTCCATTCAAGAAAATTGGAATCAAAATAAAGCAAACAAAAGACACAAGAGGATACCATGATTTTTAAGTAGAAAACCTTTCAATGTGAAGGGAAAAACCACAGGATCTAGTCCAATCAAAAACCTTCCACTATGTGAATAATTGGTTACAAATGTCTTCTTAGGCAATGCTAGAGGATACCGACATCAAAAAAAAACAATTCTTGGACTGCAATATACCTTCATCAATAGGATGGTTCCAATCAACAGTACACTAAGCGTGCTCTTACCCAAAAGAGGACTGCAAAAATAACTCCAAAACGACACCCTTTAGGCTACCAATACCGAACCTATAGATTTATCCTTCACAAGTCCAGCAGCACACCCACCAAAGTTGCAGCTAAAATGGCCAAGGAACAAGCTTGAAAATAGCCTTCAAAAAGGGGCTGGTATGCTATCTTCCCTAATGAAATAGTTGCTGCCTTTTCTTGTTTGTAGAAGAGAAAAAAACCTAAAAGAAGCTCATCCTTATTCTTAAATGTGAGATAACAAAGGAGAAACCAGCGCTTTCAAATTTGATCAAAGGAGCAATAAATCTTACCTAATCAATTACAAATCCATTGATGAATATGCCAGATATATCTCTCTTACCAACCGGGCCTACCTCCTTGTGAGACTAGAAAATCCAAAAAATTCCCCCTCCCGACTCATGAGTAGGACTTATCCAAACCTGCCAAGCAACTGTGGTAAGAACGATATGCAATTAAATCCTTTTTTAATTGCTTCGCTGGTAAGCAACATAGAGTTTCATTTTAAAAGAACTCTCCTAGAAGGAAAACAGATGTTTCGAATTTGGTTTATTTGGATGTCTGTGATCTTATGAAAATCAAACTCTAGGCGATGCTTCCTATTTTGTTACTTTCATAGATAAAGCCAATAGAAAAATTTAGGCATATGCTTAGAAAATTAAGGAAAAGAACGCTTCCAACAACATTTCCATGCAATGATTGAAAGAGAAACAGGTCTCTCAAGTGCATCCATACAGATGGTAGTGAATACAGAAGACTATTTGAGCAGTATAGGAATAGTCATGAAATCAGGCATGAGCAGTAAGTTCCCAAGACTCTACAACACAGTGATATAGCAAAAAGGATTAACCGCACAATAGTGGAATAAATTATGAATATGATTTTGCTTGCCAAGTTACCAAGACCGTACTAAAGTGAGGCCATGCATATAGCTGTGTACTTGATCAATCTATCTCTTTTACCTCTTTTGAATGGAGATGTGGCAAAAAGAGTATGGACAGGGATAGATATCTCATATGCGCACTTAAAAAAAAAAATTTGCATGGCACTGGTGCATATATTCAAAGATGAGAGGTCAAAGCATGCTAATAGATCAAGCAATATGTCTTCTTCGGCTATGTAGATGAGTAAGTGGTTGCAATATTTGTGATCCGTTTGAAAAGAAGGTGATTAAAAGAAGAAATGTAATATTCTTTGAAGACTAGACAATTAAAGACCTTGGTAAGGTTGAAAAGTAGCAATCTTATGTTGATGATCACATTGATCACCTTGTTCCTTCACCTATGGTGCATGATGGTAATGGGGGAGATGTACAATATCATGATGATACAATTGGTGATGATGCTCCTATTAAGAACGCAAATCATATGAAATTGCAAGAGTAAGGGGAGCAGCCCCTCCTAGAACCACCAACTAGGGCAATTAATGTGCCAAGCTTAAGCTCAATAATTAGGTTTATGAGCCGAGCCCAAGCTGGAAAATACTCATTTCCTTGACAAGCTTGAACCAAGCTTGGGTAGGCTAAGCTCAGCTTGCTTAGTTTAATATGAAATATATTTATAATTTTATATTATTCATAAAATTAAATAACAATGTAGAGTTTTGAAAATAAAATATTAAAATTTGCAATTTTTTACTTCCTTTTTAATATCATATATGTCCGATTCATGGACTTGTAAATTTGTAATTAATATGCATTGGATCATGAGGCCAAATAACATTAATGAACTAAGCCGAGCTTGAGCCCAAAAACCTTAACCAGTCTAAGCCTTACTCAAAGGTTATGAGCCTAAGCCAAGTGTTTTGCTACTTTATAAGGAGGTGGGGTTGATTGTTTAGAGAGATAAAATCTATCTCCAATGTATTTCATTGAATTTTTTTTCGTAGATGAGCATTTATTGCTCCTTGATCAAAATTAAAAGTTTTGGTTTCCCCTTTGCGCTCTCTCATGCTCGAGAATAAAAAAGAGTTTCGTTTGGGTTTCTCTTGTACACGTAAGGAAAACAGAAAACAACTACTTCATAGAATACCAACCTCTTTTTGAAGACCATTCTCAAGCTCCTTATTTAGCCGTTTTGGCTGCAACTTTGACGACGTGTTGCTAGACTTATGAAGGTTAAATTCATAAGTTGGGGTGTTGATTAACAACCCAAAAGGTGTCCTTTTGTAGGTATTTTCAGTCCTCTTTCAGATAAGAGAATACTTGTTTTATTGCTGAATAGAATCCACCTACTGGTGAAGACGAAGAAATATTGTAATCAAAGAGTTATTTTTTCTTGATGTTAGTATCTTCTAGCTTTTCCTATAGAAGACATTTGTAACCCCCTTCTTCAGATAGTGGAAGACTCTCGACTCTATTAGGTCCCACGATTTTTCCTTTCACATTGAAGACACTTTTTTCACATAAAATTATGGTTTCCTTTTGTGTGGTTTGTTTGCTTTATTTTGATTGAAATTTCCTTTATAATTCTGTATTTTATAATTAATGGGTCGATTAGGATGCCACATCCCGGCAGTGTTCATGTTTGATTCTTGCTTCTGCAAGATCCTTACAGTCTTACCTTAAGAGAGAACTCTATTGATTCACACATACAAGTGTGATTAATAAACAAATCTTTATTAAATGAGAACTGGTTGTGCATCTAGTAAAGGAGGTGAAGTGCTTTATTTCTGATGAGTGATGCAAGTTCATAGAGAAACGTGGAACTGGTACATTTAGACCAGACTTGGTTTTACCTATTGTGGATTATTGGAAAACAATAACAGAAAATAAATAATTGGGTTGCTTCCAGGGAATCCAAGTCCTCCGGCTAAGACGTGTTTGGATAATTTCTAGTTATCCTTTCTTTATTCCTTACCCTTCTTAAATAAGGATTCATACAACGGTTTAGTCAAAACAATAACAATGATCTTCAAAAGAGTAGGAAGATCCTACCAACTTGATAAACTCAAAATAAAAGTAAGCCTCAACTGATTTAGATGACCCGTTCAACTCTCAACGGAACCAATTCAATCTATGAAAGATTATTCTCCTAATTCTGCTCAACTACCAGACTTTGTCATGCTCACGTGGCATGTTACATGCGCATGTAACATCTCCTCCCCCTTAAAAATCGCCCTTGTCCTCAAGGACAAAATCTGGAAACTGATTTTTCATAAATTCAAACTCCTCTCAGGTTGCCTCTGCAGGTGAGAATCCTTGCCAATGGATCAAAATCTCTTTTCTTCTTTTCCTTATTTGACGTTCCAGAATGGCTTGTGGGTTTGGAATCATCTTCTTGTCCATTTGTTTAACCAATGGTAGCTGAGTTAGAAAGGTGAGATTGGCTCCAACCTTCTGTTTGAGTAAAGAGACGAGAAAGACCGGATGAATCCGAGCATCATTCGGCAGTTCTAACTTATAAGCTACAGCTCCAATTCGTTGCAGAACTTTAAATGGTCTATAGTACTTGAGGAGAGTTTTAAGTTCCTCCTCATGGATACAGACATTTGCCTATACGGCTGCAACTTTAGCTATACCAAATCACCAACCGCAAACTCCCTTTCTCTATGCTTAGAGTCGTAAACATGCTTCATTCTTGCTTGGGCCTCCTTGATTTTTTCCTTTAATACTTTAACAATCTGATCCCTATCCACTAATTCTTGTTCAACTGCAGCCACCTAGCGGTTCCAGATACATATGATAAAAGGGTTGGCGGAGTTCGCCATACACCACTTCAAATGGTGTTCTTCTAATGGTTGAGTGCCAGCTTGTGTTGTAACAAAATTCTGCCCATGCTATCCATTTAACCCAGTTTTTGATTTGAGAACTTGTTAAGAAATGAAGATACATATCAATCGTCCGATTCACCACTTCACTTTGACCATCCATTTCAGGACGGTAAGCTGAGCTGAAATCAAAATTGGAGTCGTTTAATCGAAATAGCTCTTGCCAAAACATGCTTGTAAAGGCTGGATGTCGATCACATACAATGCATCGAGGCATTCCATGTAATCGAAATATTTGATCAAAGAAAATTTGGGTAATTCCCATGGCCGTATATGGATGAGAAATAGCAGTGAAGTGAGAATATTTCAATAATCAACCTACCACAATGAATATGGTAGATTTGCTTTTTGACATGGGTAACCCATCAATGAAATCCATTGAAATATCTTCCCATACCTGGTTCGGCACGGGTGTGTTGTTGGCAAATATCACAGTTTTTTATTTACTCCCTGATTTGCCTTCTCATACCTTTCCAATAAAAGGTAGACCTGATTCGGTGGTGAGATTTTATGAACCCTTCATGTGTGCTGTTATGAAACTGTAATATTAAATCATCAATAGGAGAAGAATCTTCAGCCAAATAGATTTTTTCTTTAAAAATCAGAATTCCATTTTGAATTTTCCAAGGACCCACGGCAACTCCTTCTTTGACCATTTTACTAACCTTTGGAGAGTTGGGTTAGTTTGGGTCTCTTCTTAGATTGCTTCTACCCAGTTTGGTATAGGCTGAGAAAGGGCCACGAATTCCCCTTGGTTCTTTCCTGTTTCTTCTCTTCTAGATAAGGCATCAGTACAATGTTCTCTTTACCTCTCTTATATTTGATGACAAAGTCAAACCCCATCAACTTGTAAAGCCATCTTTGTTGCGCAACAGTTGCAATTTTCTGGTCCCACAGATGCTTGAAACTTTGTTGATGTGTATGTACCATGAACTGTCTTCTCAAGAGATAAGACTGCCACTTTTGTATAGCCAGAACAAGAGCTAGCATCTCTTTCTCATATGTAAATAGCAATAGATTCCTTCCTTGCAGGGCATGACTGTACAATGGGCCTTTCCTGCATTAAAACACCTCCCATGCCTCATCCCGATGAATCACATTCTACTATAAATGTTTTTGAAAAATCAGGAAGGTCCAGCACGGGTGCATGTGTCATAATTTCTTTGAGTCACTGAAATGCCTCCTCCGCAGATGGGTTCCATGAGAAAGAGTCCTTCTTGAGCAATTTTGTGAGAGGGCCAGCTATTTTACCAAAATCTCTGATAAATTTTCAGTAATAGCCGGTCAAACAGAGGAAGCCACGTAAGGCGTTAAGTGTCTTAGACTTCGGCCACTCTATCATTGTCACTATCTTGTCGGGGTCAACGTAGAGGTGGCAACGGGCCGGGATTGGGCCAGGCCCTACTCTAAATATAAGAGCACTTCAATTAGCCCGACTCGGCCCGACCCGGCCCAAGCTTCGGGCTTAACAATGCTTGCCCAAACCCGCCCATTGTTTCTTTAGCCAAGTCAGAGCCCGCCAGAGCTCGCTCATGTTTTCCCATATAGTGCAAAAATTCTACAGTTTTGTTAGTATTAAGAATTGAAACCTTATCTTCACAGGAGTGTATGTGAAGTTCGCACCACTAAACCACAGCCCTAGGTGATGATAAACTTAAGTAAAATTTATTTATTATTCGTTATGAGCCTTCACATCGTCGGGCCAGGCCAAACCGAGCTAATCTAACATGAACCCGAGCCCAACCCGAAAATTTAATCGAGCCTTAAATTTGAGCCCGGCCCGACCCTAAAGGCCACTTATTCATGCCCAAGCCCACCCAATCATAGGGACGGGCTGATCAGGCCGAGCGGGTCGCCCAACCCATTGCCACCCCTAGGTCTACGGCCACCCTTGCATTGGAAATGACGTGGCCTAGATACTTAACTTCTCTTTGGCCGAACTGACATTTTTCAACCTTAACAAATAACTGGTGAGACTTCAGGATAGAAAAAGAGTCTCTAAATGCCTTTTTTGTTCAGTCCATGCTTTGCTATAAATTAAGATATCATCAAAAAAAACAAGGATAAACTTTCTTAAATGATCTTTGAATACCTCGTTCATGTGAGCTTGAAACGTAGAAGGTGTGTTGGTAAGGCCGAATGGCATTACAAAAAATTCATAATGGCCTTGATGGGTACCAAAAGGCTGTCTTCTCTGTGTCACGGATGCATCCGGATTTGATGATATCCGGATCATAGATCTAACTTCGAAAAGATCCGTGCACCGTGTAATTTATCCAAGAGCTCGTCAATCATAGGAATAGGGAATTTATCCTTAATTGTGAATAATCAAGACACATTCTCCATGAACCGTCGTATTTCTTAACCAAGAGAACTGAAGACGAGTATGGACTATTGCCGATAACATCTCGACCACTAGTTTTTCAATCTTTGACTTTTGAAAATGTGGATATCTATATGGCCTGACACAAATCAGTCCTTGTCCTAGCATTAGTGGGATTCTATGATCTTGCATACGTTCCGGTGGAAGACACCTTGGTTCAGTCATCACTCCCTTGTACTTTTCTAAAAGTTGTTGAACTTGAAAAGGGATGAATGAGCTGTTCGATCGCACTTGTGGGGCCTCCAAAGAGAACATTTGCAAGAAAACTCCACTTCTCTTCTTAGCCACATGCTCCATTTGTTGTGCACTAACAACATAGTGTAAAGGATCGTCCGATCCCGGTCTGGATCAGACGATCCAACTCGGGATCAGATGGGGACAATCCCCGAGTTGAAACCCGATCTCAAAAACCCCAAAAACCTTCAACTCAATCCGATACCGATACAACTCGGACGATCCGGATGAGTTGTATCGGTCTCGGTGAGTTGGATCGTCCGATCCAGGACGATCAAGCAAAAAAAAAAAAAAATTGTTGTTCGGACAGAGATGATCCCCGATTCGAAACCGAGTTGGATCGCCCCGAGTTGGATCGGTGATCCAACTCGGGATCGAACCAGGACGATACCCAATCCGAAACCGAGTTTAAACACCATGACTGACAACCTTATTCTCTGGTAGAGAAAAGCCTTGTAACGTCACCTTCTTATTATTGACATGAAACTTCATCTGCAATTTTGAGAAATCCCAAACAATGGGTCCCAGTGTGCATAGCCACTCAGTCCTTAAAACCACATCATAGCCTTCAAGGAATAAAAGATAAAAATCAACATAGATAGGGACTCCTTGCAAATTAAGTTGGGTATTTGTGCATTTACCTGGGCTGGCTAATTTTTCTCCAGACGCCACCACCACCTCAAAACCTGCCACCTGATAGTGGCCTTAATCCCACCTTCGTAGCTAGCTTTTCACTCACAAAATTATGAGTACTACTAGAGTCAACAAGGATGGAGACGGCTATATGTCCAAGACGACCTTTGACTCGCATAGTTTCCGATGCACACGTCCCACTAATGGCATGAAGTGAGATTTCGGGTGTCTCTACAATTTGTTCCTCGACCTCGTCGTCTTACTCCATCACTATATCGCCATCACTCCTCTAGACATGCTTCGATGACAAATAATTCTTACACCGATGACCCGGGCTGAATTTCTCATTACAGTTGTAACAAAGCCCCTTATTTCTCCGTTCTTGCAGTTCCCCGTTCTTAGCTAGCTTTTCAATCACAAAATTACGATCCTAAATATTAAGAACTTAACCAAATAAATTTCCATAAGTCCTAAGGCTTTTGGAACAACAATTAGATCCGTAACAAGTGGTATCAGAGCAGGCATCACGCCACGGGTACAAGTCACGGAGGGGGCAATCTATAGGCTGAATTAAAATGCCTTGGTATTATGTATAAGCATGGTGCTAAGTCATTGAATACTGATAGGTGAGTGAAGCCGCCAAAGAGAAAGGGATATCATCGGATCAGTGCCGATAGAGTGGGCCACCGTGGATGTCGGCTATAGAAGCATGGTGGAATGTTACGATCCTAAATGTTAAGAACTTAACCAAATAAGTTTTCATAAGTCCTGGGGATTTTGGAACAACAGTTAGGTCTGTAACAAGGGCTTATGGAAACTCATTTGGTTAAGCACTTAACCATTAGGATCGTAACATTATTGATCAAAAACATTTATGATCGTAACATTCCACCACACTTCCGCAACCGACGTCCAGTCCCTCTTTCTCTATTTTTAAGACTAGTCCAATTTGCTCTCACGATGATTTGAACCCGAGACATGATGCCTACTCTGATACCAATTGTTACGTACCTAACCATTGCTTCAAAAGCCTCAGGACTTATGGAAACTCATTCGATTAAGCACTTAACCATTAGGATCGTAAATTTGGTAAGTGCCTAACCCATGTTCCAAAAGACCCAGGGCTTATGGAAACTCATTTGGTTAAGCACTTAACACTTAGAATCGTAACACCACTACGCTTCTGTAGCCGACGTCCACGACGGCCCACTATATCTACACAAACCCGATGGTAGCCCTTTGCACTTTTGGTGGCTCCACTCATCTATCAGTAATCATTGACTTCAGTACCATGCCCATACATAATACCAAGGCATTTAATCCAGCCTATATTTACTTCTTCCGTGACTCAAACCTGTGACATGGTGCTCACTCTGATACCAATTCGGTACGTGCCTAATCGTTGTTCCAAAAGCCCCAAGACTTATGGAAACTCATTTGGTTAAGCATTTAACACTTAGGATCGTAACAGATGTTAAATGCGCATGTAACATGCCACGTGAGTATGGAAAGGTCTAGTAGTTGAGCAAAATTAGGAGAATAATCTTTCGTAGATTGAATTGGTTCCAATTGAGAGTTGAACAGGTCATATAAATCAATTAGAGCTGAACGTGTCATCTAAATCAGTTGAGTCTTACTTTTATTATACCTTTATCAAGTTGTTAGGATCTTCCTACTCTTTTGAAGATCATTGTTATTGTCTTGACTAAACCGTTGTATGAATCCTTATTTAAGAACAGTAAGGAACAAAAAAAGGATAACCAAAAATTATCCAAACACGTCTTAGTGTGTAAACCGGAGGACTTGGGTTCCCTTGAAGCAACTGAATTATTTATTTTCTGTTATTGTTTTCCAATAATCCACAATAGGTAAAACCAAGTCTAGTCTAAACGTACCAAAGTGGTATCAGAGCTCAGGCATGGACCAACGAATGGAGCAACTGGAGCAAGCTGTGCCGTCGATTTCTACTGGCCAATAAGCTCAACTGATTTAGACGACATGTTCAACTCTCAACTGATTTAGATGACCCATTCAACTCTCAACGGAACCAATCCAATTTATGAAAGATTATTCTCCTAATTCTGCTCAACTACCAGACTTTGACATGCTCACGTGGCATGTTACATGCGCATGTAACAGGATGAATCCATGGTTGGCCCAGGGATAAAGTGGCCGCCATATATCCCTTGCACAAAATGGAAGGCCATGATCAAGAAGCAACACACGTATATCACTACTTTTAACATAGACCAAGAGAGACAATAAAAAAATTAGAATTCCAGTGATCTCAATTTAGATAATGATTCTCGAAGGATCAATTGATCAAATCACCTAAATCGCTACAAAATCTCAAAAAATCCAAGTAAAACATGCAAATTATCTTAAAGTTCCCAAATGTTGATGATCAACCAAAAGAATCTATGTCACAGCCTACAAACGTTACTAATAAACAGAATTCATGATAACAACTACTCAGAACTTGAACGCAAAGCAACTAACTAAAACGATCACAAATATACAAAGCCAAACCAGTTGAAAATTTTAAGTTAGGGCATATGAGAACTCACGGCGGTTTGAACGAGTTCATCGGTATAGCCTCCGGCTCGGATCGGGAGAGAAACACGTCGGAAAGGAGAGCGAGATGACGATCCGTGGCTCTGGTTGAAGGATTTTTGTCCGATCCATTGCGATGATGAGGCATTGAGCTTCACAAAACTTGCAGAAGCCATGGCCGTTTCAACAACCACACCAACAAAAAATCGAAAAACCTTTTCTTCTTCAACAAAGTCTGCTGCTTATGTAAGGAGGCCTTTCCTGGTAGAATCCGCGACCAAACCAAAGTAAGTGAGACAGCAAAAGCGTGAATGACAAAAACCTCCTATTGGGAATTTCAAAATGACTACAGTATCCCTCATAATGTTGAGAAGTCTTAGGCTGCGTTTGGTCCGGTTTTTATGGCTGCGTTTTTCCCGGCTTCTATAAGTACTTATTGTAGCTTATAGCACTAAAGGAAGGCTACCCATAAGGAGAAACTGAGCAGCTCCCCAGCTCTTATGCATTAAGTTATCTCACAACTTAGTAATATTTTTAAAATACTTATTTTATCCCTAAATTTTTATAAGTACTTAAATAAATGTTATTTTTAAACTTTAATAATATTTTTATAATACTTATTTTACTCCTAAACTTTTATAAGCACTTAAATAAATATATTTAGCAAACGCTATTTTTTTCAAATAAACAATTTATTATTGTTGCGGATAAGTGCTCCCATTGAACAATTTATCCAATGAGTGCTTATCCATTAACACAAACCGTGTCAAAAGCAGCCTTATTCTTGTCCTCAGAGTCCAGCGAGGCTGTCTCGGTGTTTTAGATCCGAATTCAGCACATTATGATCCGAAAATATGGGATATGGTTATATCTCCAATCCGAGATCGAATATGAATTCTAAAATTTGGATCTGAAATAATCCGAATATGGATTTTTAAATATTTGATCCGAATATTCGATTAAAACAAGTATTTTAAAATACTTAATTTAATTTTTTATTAATTAAAGGTAGTTTGACTTTGAACGTATAAGCAAATGGGAATGTGGGACAAAAGAGAAATGCATACACTACGCTTCTCTTTAGTCCCACATCAACTTGGGAAAGAGCCGTTTCCGTATAAATCGTAGCCTGTATTATTTCAATTGGGTTCAAATGGTTTAAAGAATTTCGTTCGTTAGAACCATAAGAAGAAAATTAAAATTTAATAAAATATTACATTGAAATAGTTTGAATTTGAATATGTATTCAGATTGCGGGTTACGCCAATTTTGTTCAAATGGGACAAAAGTATTACTAATTTGTTAATACTAAGATTCACCCAGATATCAATCAGAAGAATGTTGAATTCTCACCATTAAGCTATAGCTATGAGATGATGATGAGCTTGCGTAAAAGTTATAAATTATCCACTAATCTCGGGTTGGGTCATGCCAGGACTTGACCCAAAAAACTAATCAAATCTTAAATTTCAGCTTGACCTAGTCCTACAGGCTACTAACCCTTGTCCAAACCTGTCCAAACATAAGGCCGGACTGATCAGGCCAAGTGGGTCACCCAGCCCATTACCACCTCTAGTTTGGGCTGTCTATGAGAGCTGTTGGCTGAGGTTGTACTAGACACGAGGTTCGATAAACAAAGGGTTGGGGTTGTGCCCACAATAGGATTAGCTACAAGCCATTTCTCTTCAAACGTCAAATTACAACCAGTACCTTGTGCATAATTTTGTGGTATAGATCATGAAATAACCTAACGCCTATTATTTGATGGTCTTAATGCCCAAACCACCTTGAACAAAGGCTCCCTTGATTAGAATGTGCCATGCTCATCCAACAGTGACTTAAAAAGACTGATTATCTTGAAACCTAAGCCAGTAATCTATGGGAAACCAATTACCAATCCAATGACCCACCTTGTTTAGCTTCTTGAGTTGGTCCATATGGTTGACGCACAATAACATGACCTTTGCCCCAAACCTATGGAAACCCAACTTAAACATTTCAGAAAGCCTCTAAATTGGTGACACACCCCATCAACTCGAGCCTGAAATGTGGACGAGGATCTTCTGTGATTTGGATCACAGAAAGCCTCTTGTGAACCTCACACGAGGTTGACATGTGTCCTAGGCGGGCCCAAAACTTTAACCGGCTTCTACCTTAATGGGTAGAAGCCGGTTAAAGTTGTGGGGCCCCAAGTTCACCCTTTTTAGGGTTTTAAAAATTACAGGTCACCCTTCTTATGAGCCCACATGTGGACACGTGTCAACCTCATGTGACATTCACAGGAGGTTTCTTGTGATCCAAATCACAGAAGATCCTCATCCCTAAAATGCAAATAGCGAAATATATCTTGGCAACCCCCTCCCTCTAGGTGGTGGAAACTTAAAATAGACAATTGTGTTAAGAGTAATCTATGGTGAAGAAGAATTGATGGCATCTTTAGAGACCATAATAGACAATGGCTTAAAGGCTATATGGGTCATATAGCCCAATCACTAATATATGGGTCGAATTATGGGCCTAAAGGGTGGGACTGCATTTAGCTTGCATGGAGCTAGGAGGCTAGCATGTGATAAATGATTTAATGCACTAATTATAGAAGATCTCTTCAAGAATAGCGAGCGCAAGCTCAACCCTAACTTTGTTCTCATTCGAGACTGTTTAATGCTTATATGGCTGTCGACACAAATTGCGTGTATCTTATTCAACTCAAAGTCCGAAGATAAATTACAATATAGTAATTTCTTGTAAAAGGGTTTTGACTTTCTTGATGGTGAACGATCACGTGAGCGTCCTCTGGTTAGCGAGTGCTTTGATGAAGACGAGGGCCAGATTACATGATTCTTGAACTTCAAAATGAGTGTAGGTTTCCTTCACTCCGTGCTTTGCGTGTAACCGGCTAGTTGGGAAAATGATTTTCTCCTTAAGAAGAGCTTTTGTGATGGTGTATTTCTTCTCTGTAGAGATAACTATGAGAGATTAACTCTTTGCAGAGATTTCTTCTCCTGATGTGTATGTGTCCAAGACTTCAAGATTTCAACAGTTTTTCTCTTGGAGTGTGCCTTCAAGGTCACAAGTCTTCAAGGTGCATGTCAAAGTACCAGAGCTTTAGTATCTCTTCTCCTTGGCCACCTCCTTTTTTCTGGAATGAGAGAGGACCTGTGGTGACCTATGTGGGCGGGTGTGAGTGGGCGGGTGCGCGATGCACTAGGCGAGCTACCGGTTGCACAATCCCACATCGCCTGGGCAGGTGAAGGTGATATACTTATATGTATATTCACACCCTACTATGATACAACGTGTTTTAAAGCCGTGATGGCCGTGAACCCAATTAGAACTCCGCAGTTAAGCGTGCTTGGGCGGGAGTAGTATCAGGATGGGTGACCCCATGGGAAGTTTGATTTGGGTGAGCCAAAAGCGGACAATATTGTGTCAGGTGGGGTGGGTCGTTACAAATGGTATCAAAGCCAGAGCCTAGCCGGAAGTGTGGCCAACGAGGACGTTGGGCCCCATGGGGGGTGATTGTGGTGACCTATGTGGGCGTGTGTGAGTGGGCGGGTGCGCGATGCACTGGGCGAGCTACCGGTTGCACAATCCCACATCGCCTGGGCAGGTGAAGGT
>JAUPMG010051177.1:0-13884 GCA_031762675.1 Pachysandra terminalis | reverse complement strand
GCACAAGTAAAGAGATCAAACCCAGAAAATGACCAACTTGAAGCCCAAGAACCCTTTTATCAATTGTATAGGTTCAATCCAATGACCAAAAACTAGTTTTCAAAGTACCCTTGAGCTATAAGAACCCTATGGGAGAAATTCCAATTGAAAATCATCCAAAACGTGCTTCGGCGTACCCACTCGGTATACCGAATGCACGCCGAGCCCCTTCTTTTGCAAATTTGCTCCCTGGTTTGTTCACCGAGACTGAACTCGGCGTATCGAGAGTACGCTGAACGTCACAGTAAGACCATTTTTCCGCTGGTTTGTACACCAAGACTAAACTCGGCGTACCTAGAGTATGACGTGCCTTAATGAAAGACCAAAACCCATAAACCTTAGGAAGCCCTTATACTGGACCCCTCGACGACCACTAGGTACACCGAGACCCCACCGAGTGTACACCGAGGAGTACACCGAGAGCCCAATTGACCCGTTTTTGACCTTTAAAACCTAGGACACCTAAGTTAGGCCTAATCTACTTGATTTACCATGTTATTGGATTCTAAAGACAAGACTATCAACGTGAGACCCTTCAAACCAAGTTCTAACCTAGTTCTAGCCAATTAATGCCTTGGTTTAGGTATGTGATATTCTGAAACACCTAAGAGACCAGAATTTAAACCTTTCTAGCAGTGTCAGACCCTCTAGTTGTGCATGTCTAGGTACAAAAATTGACTAAATAACTCAATGATTATTTATTACCACCATGTATGTGATAATGTGTAAATTAGTGGTTATTTGAATGTAAAACCTTACTATTAATGGCTATACATATTATTATTACTTTTATCATGATTGTTGTACTTATGTGAACATAGTATATGAAATTATGTCTTATTAATATAGAACCATGAGATTGTGCTCATGTTTATGCTAATGTGAATATATGCCTATGAATCATTGTTTGTGTTAATTAAAGGACCTGAATTAATGAGTTGCATTTTGGACTACCCTACTGTGATAGCAAAGTCTAATACCCTATACCTTACATGGGATTAGATTACACTTGAGACCATTGACTTATTATTTACCATTTTTGTCCCATGGATGGACTATATATATTGTTTACTCCCAAGGTGAGGGATATATCCTGTGTGGTGATCCCAAAATACTTGGGGAAAGATGAAAGGTGAGGGAAAGTTCACAAAGTGATGCCCAATATCTGAATTATATACCCTTCTGTTAGTTGTTTAATATGTAAGATTCCTTGAAGATAATTCACATTTGTGAAGCCTTGGAGTATTAACCTTGATCACAAATAAGTGGGGGAATTGTGCCCTCTAAGTCGAAGCCCCTTAAAACCATAATGCGCACATGGAATATCTTAACTTGAGAATGGCCTTGTATAGGGGGGATGGTTCAAGAAGACATCTTGCTTAAGGAATGATCGATCACGTATGAACTTATAATATTAGCATACTTAACTACACCTTGCATTGCATATTGCTTGTTGATATTATTGTGAGCATCTTGTGTATGATACACTTGATCCAATTTACATATAGAAGTTCGATCATTGATATTCACCATTATTTCTATACCATGGTGAGAATTGGGAGAGAAATACTTATTGTATGATTGTTGTCCACATTCATATTTAATTACTACATATTTTACAGAATATACTTCTATTCTCTATTATGTTGTTTGTATTTCATAGCATTAGGATATGAGTAAATACCTTGCTTTGAAGGACTACTCATCCGGCCTTTCCAGCTTATGTATGTTGATTTATGTTTTTTAGGATTAAAGAGTAGCATAAGGAGAGCTTGGAAAGGGGCTAGAATTGAAGAACAGTAGACAGAGTTTTGTATTAGACTTATACGTAGATTTCATTTATTCAGTTGTAATAAGATCAAATTTATGTATTTTACTTAAGTTACAAATAGAACTATTAATTTTACTTCCGCTTATGTTGTGATTACTGCTTTCCACTCCCAAAGGGATATGGGGTGGGAGTTACATACTAACATTTGGGCATCCCAAGGATCTCAATTGGTTTGGGATGTGACAGGGAGTCCCTAATGCCTTGTGGTAAGATGAAAAGTGAGAGAAAGTTCACAAGGTGATGCCAATATAGGAATCATGATACCCTTATGTTGGTTGTTAAATATGTATGATTCCTTGAGGATAGTTCACATTTGTGAAACCTTGGATAGTTGTCATTGATCACAAATAAGTGGGGGAATTGTGCCCTCTAGGTCGAAGGCCATTAAAACCATGATGTACACATGGAATATCTTATCTTTGAGAATGGCCCTCTATGGGGGAGATGGTTTGAGAAGACATCGTGCTCAAGGAAGGATCGGTCATGTGGGAACTTATTATATTTGCATACCTTACAACACCCTTGCATCACATATTGTTTGTTGATATTATTGTAAGCATCTTGTGTATGATACACTTGATCTAATTTGCATATAAAAGTAGGCATTGATATTGACCATTGTTTCATATACCATTGTGAGATTGGAAGAGAATAACATGGCCCTGTATGGGGGGGATGGTTTGAGAAGACATCTTGCTCAAGGAAGGATCGGTCATGTGGGAACTTATTAAATTTTTATACCTAACAACACCCTTGCATCACATATTGTTTGTTGTTATTAGTGTAAGCCTCTTGTGTATGATACGTTTGATCTAATTTGCATATAGAAGTAGGCATTGATATTGACCATTGTTTCATATACCATTGTGAGATTGGGAGAGAATAACATATTGCTTGATTATTGTTCATAATCATCATTATTCATGTATTTTACAGATTCTGCCCTTATCTATTATACCATACTGTTTGTATCTCATAACATTGGGATATAAGTAAATACCATGCATTGAAGGATTACTCATCCTAGCTTTCTAGCTTATGTTTGTTGATTATATTTTTCAAGATTGAAGTTTGGCATACGAAATGAGGGCTTTGGAAAAGCGATTAGAAATCAATGATTAGTTGATAGGGCTTATGTATTGGAATTAGATTTAGATTTATTCAATTTGTTATAATAAAGACCAGATCTGTAATTTTTACATAAGTATTTAATAAAACTATTGATTTTACTTCCATTTATGTTTTGATTATTGCTTTCCACTCCCATAGGGATATGGAGTGAGAGTTACAGCTTAAATTTGGACACTCCCTTGAGATTTCCAAGTTTAGGATGTGACAGAGGATCACTTCGCTTTTAATAGTAGTATAGATCAACATATATCTTCTTCTTACTTTTGGTATGGGTGAGAATTGTTTGATCTTGTAAGCGGAAATATAGAGAGAAATCCTTTTGCAATCAAAAATCCCTTTTGTTAATCGACAATTTTCCCCAACCCTCGATCCATGATAGCCACCAGAGTAAAGGTTTAAAATATTGTACCATGGTAGGTCGGCTCAGAAACGGATACGTATCTAGTATTGACACGGATACACATGGATACACTGTAAAAATCATAGATACATAAGGAAAACGGTGGATATATACATAAAACAATACCTATTTTTATGCAAAGATAGGTCAAAATATGATAAATTAACATGTTTTTGACATGATACACATACACATACAGTATTTATTAACTTAGAAACCAACCGTTACACACGATGGTGCATGGAAAGTTAATAAAAAACCTCAATAAGTGTAATGGAAAGTCATAAATATATTGCATAAACATAAAACATAAATCCACACATGTAATATGTGTGTGTATTTATATTACCTACATTACAAATTCAAAATATTTTTATAAGAAAATATTTTATTTTTAAGATACAAATCATGCATAAAAGCCTAATCTATGAAATAGTGTGTTTTTAATTTTTAAATAATAAATATAAAATAACATAATCACTTCATGAGACTAATAGATTATATTTTTAAATAGTAAGAACCTGAAAACTAGAACTAGAAAAGAATTTTTAAATAGAAGGGTAAATTGGTAATTTAATCAGTCCATAATTAAAACTAACCTAAAGTTGGTAAATAATATAATTATAAATTGATATATAACTTACAATAAATAAGTTAAGAAATTATGATAACAATTAGGGCTAATTTAAATGAATAAGGACTAAATTAGATTAATTGGGCTTAAAGTAAGAAAACTGGGATTATTTACTTAGCTTGTGTTTGGAACCTTGGATGTGGGAAGAAAAGAAAAGAAAGTCGAAAAGAAAGAGAAAGAAAAAGAAAAGAAAAGAAAACATACTACTTTCACCAGTTTGGTTGGATAGAGAAAATTTGAGAGAAAACTTCAAAGAAAATACTTTCTTTCATTTGACTATGTAAAGAAAAATAGAATGAAAATTATTACTATTATTTTATTATTTTTTACTTTAACCATGTAAAATAACCATATAGATCACAACATTTGGAACAAATGCCTTCTAATACTTTTTTATTAAAAAATATAACATTCACCACAATGAAATAATTTTATGAACATAAATAAAACCTTAATAAACTAACAATCACTAGAATGTGTATTAGACGTAAGAAATAAGTTCAAAAGACCAAAAAACAATTACGAGCATTCAATGCATAAAGACATCCATAAACTATAATGAACCTAAAGTCGCAAATTTAAATTGCTAAATCAAAAGAACTAATAATCAAATGAGGCTGATGATGCGCCAGGAAAGCCACCATCCGTCTTCATTAGCAGCTAAGACTTGCATCGCTCTGGTGGGCACCCAATGAAGGCCCTTGCCCTAATAACATCTGCAGAAATATAATCATACGCTTTACTTTGAAAGCCTCTGTCTATTCCTCTTATTTTCATCACTTCATCAAACAACTTATGCTCTGTATATGAGCGAGTGTTTCCCCTTTCAAGTGCAGTTGCAATTGCTTCCATACTGCTTTTGAGTCCCTTCAGCTCATCATTCAATGAATCAATTGCGCGTAGTGTTTTATTTGATGTTGTTTTAGTTGACCCAAGAGAAGGCCTCGTCCTATAGGTGATTGTTCCATCATAATCCCCATCAAATTGTCTAGTCCACCTTCATCATCTATTAACATTCTATTAACATTGTTGGTATTATTTTCCACTGCTTCCCTATCCCAATGTAGACGCTTTTCTTTTGAGGTTCCACCATGATTAGCAGTAGCCCGATCCTTTCCAAAGAGAGTTCGCAAGTTCTCATAATTCAAAATTGGCTTATAGCGAAATTGTCTTGCATCTGGATGTTCCTGTCATTTTCATATATATCCAATTAAATATTGTTAGTGTTTCTAAATTTCATATTTCAATAAGTAATACAAAATTTAATTAATTAACCTTTACATACTTCTACCAAAGATACTAATGTTTACATACTCTTTCCATACTTCTTCAGCCTCTATCATATCGGTCTCGATAAAAGAAAATCCACTGCAATTCAACATTTCTTGGAGTGTTCCAAAATTCTTGTTCAATGCTTTTTGACAATTCTTCATATGTTAAATTGTGTACAGAAACTTAAATCGTTCAAACATTATCCCACAAACCTTTACGTAAGCAGTGTTTGTGAAACTTCTTTCTGGTTTTCGTCCAAGGTGCACCTGCTCTATAAGCACCTCTAACATGCAACTATCCATGTCTTGCATTCAGCTTATGTTCTTTTCTCCTTAAGATCTACTATTTCTGACTAACTGTTTTCCATAACTCAAATCTATACATAAATACGAAGATTTATAGTGAAATAAACAATAATATATAAATCAAACATATAAAAATAGACTTGTAATCATAACAAATATGAAGGTATGAGATGAATAATAGTTGAAAGTAAATAGTATATTAACGATGACAGAATTTCAATATAGACATGCACAATAATATTTTCAAACAAAAATTTATTACAAAAATATCATAACAATCATAAGATCCACAATCATCTAAACTTCACCAAAACAATAGACTAGTTTTTTATCTTCTACGATTGGCATTGTAATCACTCCACATTGCTTCAACGATTTGATACCTTAATATTCCTCCTGCTCTACACTCGTTAGCTAGATTAAAGGGTGGAACCTCATTCACATCAGGCTTTTGTTCCTCCAACTCCTTTTCCACACGAGTAGTAAGCATAAGGTCAGGATCAATACCTATGAAGTAATTGTGAATAATACACCCAGCTAGGATAATATATGTTTGTGTATCAATTGGGTAGTGAGGTTTTGTTCCACTAGCAATTATTGGAAACCTCTTTTTTAATATCCCAATTATCCTCTCAATAGCATTACGTAAAGAAGAATGTCGATGATTGAAGATCTCTTTCGTATTTTCAGGTTGTTGGACTGAGTATTCTTTGAGGTGGTAACGTATTCCTCTATACATGACAAGAAATTCCCTCCTTAACATAAAGCCAGCATCACCAAGATAATATTTACCTATTACAAAAAAGATTTCGAATATTACTAACAAACTATTAGCTTAGGCATCCTATAATGTCTTAAAGTAATTCATCGCCTTGGGGTACAACTAGCTTGTCAACTTCTCTTGTTAATGCACTATTCAATATCCTTGAGTCGGATGCAGGCCCTTCCCAAGTAGCCAGGACATATGTGAACTTTAAGTCAAAGGTACAAGCTGCTAACACATTCTGTGTTGGATATTGCTTCTTCCTCTATACCTTGGCACTTCTTCTTGTAATACTTTTACACGAAAATGTGAGCCATCAATTGCTCATACACAATATTGTAATGAATTGGAAGGGTTATACAATTTCAATAGATTTAATCTAAACATGGTCATTGGAAGAAGTGGCTTAAAGTATAGAGTTTACCTTGAAGTGGGGCCAGAATTTGCTACTATCTTTTATTTCAATAGGACTCTCTAATCCATCTGGTTGCTTTAAGAAATGATTATCTAAGGATATGATTGCTCTTAAAACTTGGTGAAATTGATGACTAATTGTCTCACCAAATTGTTGAAAGTAGAAGGAAATTATAGGATTCTTCACATTATGGATAAGAATGTGAAGAAACTTTGCAAGTTGCTCCTCTACAAAACAATTCATTGTATCCTTAAGACGATTTGTTTCACGGAGTATGTGGACCAACTTAGCAAAGGCATCGATCCCCATGGTGAGTGACGACAATGTTTATCCTTCGTCTTGGTAAGTCTTTCCATTAGATCTCTCTTAGTTTCATCTTTGTAGTCTGGGATATCTTTATCCACATAATTATGATAATAATATATCGATACAAGTACTGATGCTTGTGTTTCATATGCCACTGCAGTACTAGCAGCCCACCTTCTTTTCGTTCCCATTCCTCATCATTATCCATCTACATATAGGTTTATAATAGAAAAACTAATCAAACTACAATGAAATAATAAATTATGACTGTGAAAGAGGAAATGAACACATTTTAAGAGCACTGCACTCAATTATATTCATATAATTATGAATTTGTTCACACGTATTTAGGTGGTAAATAACTTTTCAGTTATTATAGAATTATAATTTAAAAGAACTATCACTTCTAACTACCAAATGGCAATGATATACATCCAATTTGTAAAATGTAATTTTTTCATAACAAAATGCTATTAAGAAATTTGTTCACACTCATATACTAATAATAAAATGCAAGGCATATTCATGGAGTATGGCAATAGAATAAGTTCTTATATTCTACATATAAACAATAACTTCTTTTAACACTAGTATTAACAATCAACACACATTGTCAAAACCTTTTTTTAATTTACAGTAAAAATATATTAAATCAGATTTAAATATAAGTGAAGTACCATATTCCATTTAAATAATAGAGGTGAGTGTACCTTATTCCAATGATACATGTAGAGTCAGGTGAGTACTTGATCTTGTTTTTTTCAACAAAGAAAATAAAATACTAAATAACAACACAATTTGATTCAAGTACTAGACAGTGTAGTTTAGAGGTTATAAAACTCTTGATGTTTCTTGACACTTGGTGTGAATTAGTAGAGTCTAACATGCACATTATCAAAACTTTTTGTTCCTTGACAATTGGTGTTTCAGAGAATAGGAAGAGGCAATTGTCAAAATCTTTTTGTTCATTAATAATTTATAATGAATTATTAATTTGATTGCATTTACTAGAGAAATCAGATCTGTATTTTCTAAACCAACTAGAAATTGAATAGGACCAAATAACAGATGACGATTTTGATATAAAGACCAAACAACAAGGACTCTGAGTTATCCAACTCAGCTTTGGGTTTTGTAATTTTAACATATCCATAGTTCTTGAAAACCAGATTTGTATATATTAAACCAACTAGATTCCGATTAGGACCAATTAATAAATGGCTGAGTTTGGTATAAAGACCAAACAACATGGTCTCTGAGTTCTCCAACTCATCCTTGGCTTTTGTCATTTTAATGTATCTGTAATTTTAATATTATCAATAGTTCTCTAGCATGATCTTGAAGGAGAACAAACCTGTGCATAGAAAAAAGAGATCTCGTGCATAGAAGAGAGAGGTCGATTTTTCAAAGAACAGGAAGAGGCAAAAATAAGATTTTGTAAGAGAAACAGAGAAGAAGGCTTTTTTATTTCGGAATAGAAAAGCTTATTAATATTAACAAGCACTGGAGAGATTCAAATCTATCATTTATGCTTCATTCTTCTCTACTTTCACCAAAAACCGAATCCATATACCAAATCAAATCCACATTTTCACCCCCAAAGCCTCCTTCAGTCAAAACCCTTTTGTATAGATGGTCAATATGACGTGCTAAAAATAAAGTGAAGAAAAAAAACTCAAAGACATACCTGATATGAAGAGTTGGAGCAGCACTTGGAGAAGAGAGAGTGGAGACGTTCTTACAGAGAAGAGGATGAAAGCCATTGAGAGAAGAGTCGGGCTTTCTCTCTAATTTCGTTCCTTTTCATTTCTTTCAAAATCGCTAGGTTCTTGGAAAGAAAGGTTTTAACCATCAGAAATAAAAATTTTAAGAATATTTTCTTTCCAAATCCCCATCCATATGCTCAACCAAATTAAAGAAAATGCTTTCCTTAGCACTTTCTTTTCTTTTCTTCCCAAATCCAAGGTTCCAAACACGGCCTTAAGTTAGGCTTAACTAGACTAGGCATGGGCTTAGTACCTAGTCTAATGGGATTAAGTAAGCTCCCTAAGGCCCAAGGGAATTAAATATTTAATAAGAATTTTCATACCTAATCAATAAGTAATCATTAAACACATGTTATAATTAAACTAGGAGTCAAGATAACTTCCAAACACTAGTTAACAGTCCTAATTAAATCATTACAAAAACAAGTGAAATAAGTAAATTAGAAGGTTAGAACCAAAGCAACTTCGTGGGAAACCTTATGAGGGACTAGAAGAAGAACAGAAACCCATAAAACTAAATAATCAAATCAAAAAAAGAATCTACAGCAAACTAAGGTGAGTTCTCCTTCAAAATCTTGCATATTTACTCCTAGTCTAGTGTTATGGCATGGAGGAAATCTTGTATGAACTATGTTAACACCTCCTTCATGCTTCTAATTATAAAACCCGTGAAGTTAGAATAAGAAACTAAAGAAATAAACATCAACTTGAAGAATTAGCCAATTGAACAGGAATCTTGAATCCCATGAAAAGTAAGATAAATTAAAATACACTATTTTTGAGACTAAACACATTAATTAAACTGTTTACATATCATTAGACCTCTGAGAGAAATCCCAACTCAAAAATCTCACAAAACCCAAACGGCTGGGAAAAATGGCTGACCCTTTTTCCCAGCCAAAATCCAAAAACACGACTGTGTACTGGCCAAGCAACCGCTATAAACGGCTGGCCGCTTGACCCAGCCGACTGAAATTGACCCCCTCATATTTTTTTAGATTTGGCCTAATTAGACCTACCCTAGACCCCCTGTAATTATTTTACTATTTTGCACAACTTTGCCAAAAACGGCTAGCCGACCATCAACCTATGACCAACCGAAACTTGAATTGTGCCCAATTAGGAATCTGAGACCTTGGACACTTGTAAAATGTTAGTTATATTTGATCTAACATGTTTTCATGTACTGGGAATACCTATATCAAACTATGACCTCCTATACCTAAGATTTGACCTATTAAGACCTTGCATGACAGTATGAAATTCTAAGATACAAAGGGAATTGGCCCCAAAACACTTCTACTAGCTTTATTTACATATTGTACGCATACTCAGGTGCTTGTATGATGTATAAGCTTGTTAATATCATGTTATGACCATATGTTTGTTTATGACAATATTAAGTGATTGATTTGCATAAAAGACCATTAACTGTAAGGATGTAATAATCCAAACAAAAATAATAGAGTTAATGTATAATTCATAAAAGATTAGGTGTTAATTTAAAATTTTAGTAAATAGCTGTCATGTTTGACTTTGACTGATTGTGATTGGTGGGTTGTACTATAGGAAACTAGGTGCATCACACACAATCATAACTTCTTAAGTTATGACATGTGGCTAGGATCTTGTAGGAACTTTTAATATAAAATTAACTGCTGAGATTAAAACAAGGAATTCGAAACAACTCTCTACAATAAAGAATTCAAACTAGAATAGTAACTATTTAACTAAAGCTAGGATTCTAAATCAGAATAAAAAATTAGAAAGAAACCAACTAAGGCTAGAATATTCATCCAAGGGCTGAGATTCAAATAAGCTGATCTAAGGGTAGAGAATTAGAATTTCTAAATTCTAGATTAGTAAGTTCCTGAGAGCCTATATAAACGCAAGGCCATGGAAGATGGATCCATTGCTTGGAAAAGAAGAAGAAGAAGAAGAAGAGAAAGAAGGTGTGATTCTCAAAATACCAAACCAGTAATCAAGGTAAGTATTCAAGTAAAACACTAGTTTTTATTTAATTAGGAATACATGTTATATTATTTGAGTATGGATTAATATATGATTATTAATTAGTTCATAAGGGATAGATTAAAATATGATATTTTGGGTTTTTATATTAAGATATGATCAAGTTGATTTAGTAAGGTTTTGTGTAAAGTATTTATTGGGTTTTGTCCGGAATTATGATCTAAGTAATGGTTGTTAATGAGGTTTTATGATATAAGGATGAGAAGGGTTGAAAATAGGAAGTTTTTGACAAAAACAGGAAGTTCGGCAGACTGCTCGGCATATCGAATGGTATGCCAAGAAAGACACAGGAGATTCATCATACCCTTTGGCATGCCGAAAGGTGTTATGACCACCCAAGTTATATTTTGGATTCTCCTACTCGTTAGGAGCATAGCAAAATAAATTTGAGGTGATTCCGATAAGTATACACAAAGTTATGGCCAAATTTCGAATAGACGTCAAAGCTGAGAACATAAGAACTGTTCATTGTCCAAGGTGCCAGGGGTGTTCAACATGCCAAAGAATGTGCCGAGACCCACAAAAAAAAACTTTGTAAGTCACTGGTTAAGCTACCGAAAGACCCTTTGGCATACCGAAAAGTCTACCGAACCACCCAAGGACAGTGCTTGGCAGACTAAGGGGAGACCCTCGGTATGCTGAAGAAAATGAAAGTGGTCCGAATTGCTTGAAATTTTACATGCATATCTGTTTTGACTAATGGGGATTGTCTATGATGTTATAATTTGAAATTGATGATCTATTTGTAATTATGACATGTTTAAGTAGAATTTTGATGTTTGCTGAACATGTGATATTTTGATATGAATGCCTATTGTTTCTAAATCCATTGTTATCATGTTAATTAGTTCAAAACACACTTTCTTATTCACATATATTGATTGATTAGTTAATGTGCATGGTTCTCTACACTCGCATCGCATAATTTAGCTTCATGACCTGGATTTGGGTCTGGATGCCTTGACATTGACTTTGGTTCCATAATTCTGGAACTTATGACTATAATGAGAGTATTATGATCTGGAAATCATGATAGGTGATGAGTTCATATTTTTATGTGTTGAGGGACTAGACATTTTAATAGACCAACCTTCTGTTTCACCCAAGGTGAGGGATAGGCCTTGTATGGGGGTCCCAAGAGACTTGTGGTAAGATAATAGGTGAGAGAAAGTTCACATTGATGAGGCCCAATATCTAAATCATAAGAGTGAAATTTTGTTAGTAGATCGGCTAATATATGGTTCACAAAGGAAGGTTCACATTGTGAGTATCACGGCCCAAATCCGAGATATTGGATCTCGAGGATTCCAAAGAACTAACCTTCGGATCCACCATGTGGATATGGATAACTAACCACGTAATCAACCCAATCTTGGTTGAATCATAGTCTCAAAAAAATATAAACACCAGCAGAAGTCTCTTATAAAATTAAAACCATAGCTCAACTAAACATGTTAAGCTATCACCACAATTAAAGTAAGCAAATCTATAAGATCTCTATTACATTTCTACCAACCAGGGGTCAAACCAAATAAAATAAAAACTGAATAAAGTAATATCACAATCTCTCAAATAAAGTATCTCAATCACAAGGTCTCCTCTCCATCCATCCAGAGTCAGACAAACCGATTATCTGTAGAGATAAGGATCAGCCAAAGCCTAGTAGAGAAATCCAACGAGACTACAATATCTACTTTTATGCATGCATAACAATACGATTATTTCATGCATATCAACCATCATATAATATCACAGTCAAATGTATGTTAAACATATCATCATACTAAATCTCACATACTAGTATGTATACCACAATCGTCATATGAAAACTCTCTTCGCATGGAAACCATACAATATCATGTTATAACCAGTCAATAGTTCACAAATCCCATAGTTTACCGTGACTTTCACTCACGGTGGAAACATACCTGTATCAGTAACTCATTCTTTTAGGGACTTGCACCAATGTAGGAAAGCCACCATTCATATTCCTTAATAGACTTGCACTCACGGTAGAATACACCAGTATACTCACATTCCGTTTAGGAACTTGTACCCACGGTGGAAGCTCACCTGTAAATAGACATTTCCTTTAAAGACTTTGACCCACAGTAGAAATACACCTGTACAAACCTTTCCTTTAGGGACTTTCACCCATGATGGAAGCTCACCCATCCATGATCACAAATTCAAGTCATTCAATCATTCAAACACAAACAACATTCACAATCATGGATACTCATAGTACCCTCATCCAACATACAGGTCAATCGTCATCAAGGTCAAACACAAGTCAAATTTAAGTCAACATTGGATGCTATAAGTACCTTTCAACCAATCAAGTTCTACGTGACCATTTCTAAGCTTTCTGATCCTATCTTGTAGTCTTATAATCATATCCACGTCACTTGAGTCAATATCACCTCACATTCCATTCAATTCAGTCCAATAATCCTGAATTTAAGACCATTTCCTATACTTTTTAAGATTGGACCAATTCTAGGTCTTTTGCATACAAACCAACTATGTAGGCATGTACACAACTCACTGGAGAATCTTCCCCTAAAATTTGGGTCCATATGGACCTCGGTATCTGCCGAATCTCTTGCCGAGCTTCTCGGTAGGTATCCTACCGAGACTCGGTAGCAAGTCCAGAATGCTTGTGTTTTCTGGGAATTTTCGGTTGCTACCAAAATTCCTACTGAATGTGTAATTCAGCCAATTTTCTGGATTTTCTTCTAGGGCTTTGTGCATATACCCAAAACTAAGTTTTTCTAAGGTTCTAATCTTCATTTCTTAGTCTCTATAATACATTCACATGATCATTAACTCACATACACAAAACCTATTTTAATCTACAAATCTAAACAAGTAAATCAATCCACAAATATTTATAGATCTAAGAACTTACATACAATCATATGAACATATAATATCATAGAAAAACACAGCAACACAAGTTAGGCATGTGAATCAACCCACAACATCATA
>JAUPMG010051155.1:0-13885 GCA_031762675.1 Pachysandra terminalis | reverse complement strand
CCCCCCCCCCCCCTCTGGTCCCTTATAGAGAGGCTTGAAATTTTTTTTTTTCGACAAACGTGCTATTTAATTGTGCTGATTCTATGATTACAATAAAGTAAATTGGTGCTAAAAAAAGAGAGGGAGATGAATATATATTAAGGATTAGTAAGATAAGGAAAAAATAATACTCTTGATAAAAAAAAAATCACAACAACGCCTAAGGAAGAACATTATCAAGAGTCTTTTCTAAAAGATTTGATAAAAGTACACCACGAGTGAGCTCGCTATTTTCAAGCCAAGAACGCATGAAGGCAAGTCTCTCGGCATCATCAACCAGCCTCTCCCTATCCGCAGACAACTATTTCTTTTCCTCCGAAAGCTGAATCTTCAATGCCTTTATCTTTAACTCACGGGTAGCTATACGAGACTCCAAATCTTCGCGAGAGATTGAGGAAGTCTTCAACTCCCTATACTCTGTGACATACCCCAAGGCTGCATCTATCTTTTTGAAATGGGCAATTAACCAGTCCAATTTCATCTCCACGACAATGGGGTCCTCCAACTCTTTGTGCATATCATGTAGGTCATCCGAAGAAAGTGCAAACAATGATGTTTTTTGAAGGCGCCAAACTATAGAGCATATTATCGAGTAAAAGATGCGTTGGACCTGAAGTGAAGAGACAGTCATACCTGCGCCTGGATCGCCATGACAACTAATGATCTTTCGAAGAGTTGAGCCATAGGCAACGGGAATGCTTATACCGTCAATTAACATGGAGCGGGGGTTCGGCTCAACAGGAAGGAGGACTGGAATGGCGTGAGCACATGTGTCTCCTATACCCAACAACTCGTCACTCAAAAGAGCACTGGATTGATTCTCCCCAAGAGAAATAGGAGACCCTCTCCGTTGACCCACAATAGGTCGATCCCTTCCTTGAGGATAAAGGGAAGTGGGTAGCGAAGAAGTGATGTCATCATCTCCCAGTGAGGAGGCGTCTATAAGAGGGACACTCGTATCTTCCTCTGCACAAGTTGGAGGCGTCACATTTGTGGGGAACGTCTTCCTTTTTTGATGCGAGGACGCACCAAGTTAATACTAGGATCGTCGTTCCTCTTCCTCCTCTTGTCTGCTCCCTCACCTCTCATAGAAGAAACTCTTGAAGTAGAGATATCGAGCTCTTTAGGAGGGAGTGAGGTCAACCCTGATACCGCATCTCTCACAGTACTAGCCGAGGCTTTGGGAGTTGCCTCATTTTCAAACGAAACGCCGTCTGTAGTATCTCCTACACAGGGAGTAGGAGGGCATTCATGTTGACTAATATCATCTAAAAAAATAATATATATATATATATATCAAAGATAGTACGATAGCAATAAAGATAATGTGATGAACACGCACGTGTAACTTAAAGTAAAGTGTGGATCGGTACCTCTCTCAGCTGAAAATGATGGGTGGGAAACAGCAGGTGAAGCCATATTGGTAGCCAAATTTCGAGAGGAGTAGAAGAAGGACGACTCCTATCAGATGTCGAATAGACCTGTCCGAAGTCGCACTCTCGGCTTTCATCCCCGCTCTTCTCTTCAATGGTTTCTCCCCCTAACTCCCTTCATCGATAAGGGCGTTCTCCTCTTCAAGAGTCGGAAACGGGACCTCTCCCACGGGGCGCTGGCCGCGGTCAAACGACGAATCGGCTCAATCCGGAGCTCGAATCTAAAAAAAAAAAAAAAGAGAGATAGCGACAAGTGGTTTAAACAAGCTAGAAAGTCAAGCAAATAACGAGAAGGATTGTAGTGTGTGAATACCTCTATATCTACGAGCATGACGAGAAAAGACAAAAAAAAAAAAACGTCAAGAAGATGGATGAAAGCAAGGAATCTTACCGGTTAACGGAGAGAGATGGTCGCTTTTGACAAAGTGTTCGAAGCGGCGGCTTTAGCTTGCTTCATGGAATCTTGCGGATACCGTCCATTGATGGTTTAATATGCTTGTCATGAGGTGGTGGCAGTTTTATCCCTGTTGCTTGACGGTGACGGTGACTAGAGGTACTCTTGTCTCCTTAACTTTAACAAATGTGTAAGCATAGTACCAAAAGTCATACCAAAATTTGATCATCTCCGGGGTACATCCCACATAAGGGTACTCACCCACCACCATAATATCCTTCCTCGAAGTATGAAATAACTCACAAAAGCCTCTTCTAGTATAAACAAGCCCGGATACGAACACATCAATCTCGGGAGTCATTGTCGAAGGCGGAGTTTGCATGAATCCAAATTGCTGAACAAAGCATTGGGGATTGTAAGACTTGACGAAAAAATCTTTGCCCCGCTCTACTCGCCCTGGAAGACATCCTTGGATTATATTCATGGTGTATGCAATAAATACGGATGGCACGGTGGAACATTGGTCAAAACACGCCTTGCTTAACGAAGTTGAATGTCGATATCCCATGGGTCGCACCCCGGGAAATGTATAATATAAGGCCGAAATATGAAGCATGTCCCGTTATCAATTAGGGCGGTAAAGTCAATATTTTTACCTCGCCGAGCATGCTCCCACAAAGCAGCGTGAGTATGATTTTCCCCATCCTTGGGAAAGGTGCAGGGAGGGGAACCATAGCTCCTAAAATGCTCCAATATGAAAAGTTGTAAGAACGGAGCATGAACAAAGGTTTCAACTTCGTACCTTCCACATGAAGTGGAAATATCGTCAACCAACAGATCCAGCTAGCAATAAAGGGTGCCCAGGAACACCGCCACTAAAGGGAAGCGTGAACCTCGCACCATGCGCACCGCCATAGCAAAGTTGCGACTATGCACCTTGTCATGAGGAAGACCTTCGAAAATGTACCTTGGAAGAAATAATGCGATAAAAGCTTCGAACATATAAGGGGAATCGTATCCCTTGCCGGCAGTCTCCTCCTGAACTTCGCCCGCACCCTTCAAAGGCTTCACATCCTTAAAGAAGTATCGAATCCAACCGCTAAAAGAAGCATGAAATCCCTTTTCTGATTGGCACGGGCGGGTAGAGTATAGAGAAGAATAATTTGCTAAACCTTGTACCTTCTTTAAGTCGTTGACAACCTTTAGCTCATCTTCATCAAGATCAATGTTCACGGGGTCTGAATCTTCGACTATCTCCAAGCCGAACAACACTTGAACATCTTCTAGGGAAGGAGAAAATTCTCCCTAAGCAGCCATAAAGGTACGAGTGTCTTTGTTCCAGCGACAAACGAATTGAGACAACACCTCTCGATCCACGAGTATGTTCAGCTCACAACACGCTTGGATGGCATTCTTTAACCCACATCGGTCGAGCTTGTGTCACAGGGATTCAGTTCTCATCATGTCGTGACACCACTCGCGCCAAGACAACGGAGGCCGTAAGTGTGATTCGAACCGAGTCTTACTAGAAGAATATGCTCCTGACTTAAAATTTATCTGGGGGCCTGAAGTCACGGGCGGACACATTCCATCCCCAGCCAAGATGGGAGAAAATAAACATGCTATGGTACTTGGTAGTTTCTTCGATTCCTTGAAACGAGGAGGTACGAACTTCCACAATGAGTCAACTATCAAGGGATCATTTGACCAATCTTCTGGAGGCCTCGGGGACCATCTTCATGAGGATGCTTTAGGGATTTCAAAGTGCGTGATGTTTTCTTCCCCATGAAAGATAAACGATACCTAAAAAAATATATATCTAATAATAACAAAGAAAGAAGATTTCTTGGAATTTTGTTTTTCTTCTTCATTAAATGATGCTCAGAAGATGCCCTCCAACACGATTCAGCCAAGGTAGAGTGTGGGACGCTTTCCACGGCCTCTTCTGCTCTAAGGTTTCTCCCCCAACGGCACAATCCGTTAAACAGTTAGAGCGTGGAGCGTTGCCCAACTGCTTCTGCCTGAAAATACTCTCCGGTACGGCAAACAGTTGGGGTGTGGAGAGTATTTTCCGCTTCTCTTGCCCAAGTACCTCTTCCTACACGTTTGAGCTAACGCTCGAATAGTCAAATGCGAATGACGTTCTCACCTCTTTACCTCTCTTGCCCAAGTACCTCTTCCTACACGTTTGAGCTAACGCTCAAATAGTCAAATGCAAATGACGTTCTCACCCCTTTACCCCCCGGGTATTTTATGTAAGAAAAAGAAAATTTACCCCGGACCGTCAAATGCTCGAACAAAAGGAATGCTCTGGATTCTTTGTGTTCTTCCTAAGAAAGGCCTTCGACGGTCGAATACTTGGGCATGGGTCAACTTTAAATTTTTGACGTGATTGGAGGATTTCAACTTGCTGGGCGTTTGGACGCGGGAGGTGATTCCCTACCTTATCGACCCCAAACTCGATGAGTAAAAACAAAAACAAAAAAGTTCTTGGCCTTTTTGAACAAGAGAAGAAAGTTTTCCCCCCTTTCCTCCTCAAAAAAAAAATAAATAAATAACCTTCTCTATATCACTCTCCAGACCCACAGAGTTTTTCAAATGAGAGACGTGGTGAGTCTCCCTCCCTATTAATCTCTGATATATATACTTCTCAAAAAAAAAAACTATCATTATTGCGACCATGCCTGCGCTAATAAACTCGAATTTATCGTCGCGGTCAGGGAGACTTAAATGTAGATAGGGAAAATATCTAAAGCTAACAATTCAAGGAGGAAATGATTCATGTCAAGACTTTACTTTTACTCCCTACCTGGGCAGTACCCAAGGTGATCAACTCTCAAAGTTGATCCGCTTGAGTCCAAGGCTGTACCCAAGGCAACCAACTCTCAAAGTTGATCCCGTGAGTCCCAGGCGGTACCCAAGGCGATCAACTCTCAAAGTTGATCCCCGTGAGTCCCAGGCGGTACCCAAGGCAATCAACTCTCAAAGTTGGTCCCCGTGAGTCCAAGGCGATCAACTCTGAAAGTTGGTCCCCGTGAGTCCCAGGCGGTACCCAAGGCGACCAACTCTTAAAGTTGATCCCCGTGAGTCCAGGGCGCACGGTACTCAAGGAGATCAACTCTCAAAGTTGATTCCCGTGAGTCCCAAGCGGTACCCAAGGCGACCAACTCTCAAAGTTGGTCCTCGTGAGTCTCAGGCGGTACCGAAGGGGACCAACTCCCAAAGTTGATCCCCGTAAGTCCCAGGCGGTACCCAAGGCGACCAACTCTCAAAGTTGATCCCCGTGAGTCGCAGGAGGTACCCAAGGCGATCAACTCTCAAAGTTGATCCCCATAAGTCTCAGGCGGTACCCAAGGCAATCAACTCTCAAAGTTGATCCCCGTGAGTCGCAGGAGGTACCCAAGGCGATCAACTCTCAAAGTTGATCCCCATAAGTCTCAGGCGGTACCCAAGGCAATCAACTCTCAAAGTTGCCTCAGGAGCATCATCTCATTGAGTTAACACTAAAGACGTCACTGCAATGGAACAACACTACAAATGACGATATCCATGGCGGTAAGCCGGATCCCCTCAACGGGCAGTCGACATCCACAGTGGTAAGCTGGATCCCCTTAAAGAGAAGTCGATATCCACTGCGGTAAGATGGATACCCTTAACAGACAGTCGATATCCACGGCGGTAAGCCGGATCCCCTCGACGGGCAGTCGATATCCACAGTGGTAAGCTGGTCCCCTCGACGGGCAATCAATATAGAAACACACCTCACATTTACCATGAGATACATCTCGACAAGCGTGTGTCTCCATGAATGAAAACTTCCATTACGTAGAAATTCATCCGTACCTCAATCCAAAGAGGCCCGAAAGCACTAAGGATTGAGAACCTCAGAAGTGGTAAGACCAGATAGCCTCAACCACACCAAGGCTAAAATAAATTTTACCACGCTTGTACCGTTGATTGTTGTCGCCCATATCATGGCGTCACGAGCGTCATACACATAAGGGGATTAGATATGAAAGGAATGGAGGGGCGTGAGGTTCACCAGCCCCTTGACGTGTCATGAATTATATACGGTTTCATGGTTTGCAATGGCAAATGTGTAATTTATGAAAACGGCTCTAGATTGGTCCACTTTAGAGGTCGGGGTAATTAATCCATATTATCTCAGGTTAGCGTTTTAACACCGTTAGACAATTTCTAACAGATTTCTAACTACCGTTATTTTTCTCTAAACTATTATAAATAGTAGCTCGTTTCCCAAGAACGGGGCTGGAGAATTTTCCGAACGGGTTGGACTCTGAAAACGCACCTTTGACGTGTACTCACAAATTTCTAACACCTTGATTACTAGTCCCTTAAACTGACTCGACCCTTGCTCAACAACCATTCCTTGCTTTACTCTTTGCTTTAATTCTTTTAGAAACGGGATATGGTCGCTTGCCGATTTAGGTTCCTATTGATTAGTAAATTCTACCGTTGATGACTTTCACTAAAACACCCTTTACAGTATATTTTATCCTCCTAAAGTGAATTAGAGGCAAACCACCCTAAGATGGTCAATTCATCAAGGGTTAATCACCCTCAAAGTAGTAAAGGCATGTTCACCCAAAAAAAAAAACTAAGGATTTTGTCCCCGTCGAAGTACAAAGATATATATTAGTACCCTCGAATGCGCTCTTAAATGCATTCAAACTACAAACTAAAGTTCGAAACTGCTCTTATTCATCTTTAGGAGTTAACTTCAAATGACATTTTGATAAATCACTTTGACTTCTAAAGCAGATTCCTAGTGGAAAGAGCTTCAGAAGTCGAATTCACGCCATCTCCAGAAAGTTTTCCTGAAGATAGGTTTCCTACGTACTTTGAGAAACTTCCTCTCACTTTACTTCAAAGGAGCTCACAAGGGAACATATTTACTTCTGATTTCATTAAAGTTGAGGATACTCGGATTGGGTACTGAAGCTATGAACCTTGAAGGATTCCAAGATAAATTCTTCTTTACAGGGACTATTGATCATGAAAACTAGTTCCCTGATGAGAGACTCAATTTTGAGTTATTTATATAGGTAATTCGAGAATACACTGGTCACCTTGTAAGTGTACAGCTATTTTTTGTTTCTTCTAAAGGAACATAGCCACCAAAGGGAGTTCCTTCGAGATATACGAATCAAGAAAGGCATTTATGACATTGAATTTACTCATTTCCTTTAAAGTTGATTGAGATAGATTCCTCATAATGGACAGCACGTGATATAAACTCAGCCACTTATAATATCTGCTTTCCAACTTATCTAAAGGAGGTTTTCTCTTATCTGGAATGACAGCAAGAAGGGAAACGTTGCTTTTAGATTTGTATGCATGCAACACGTGTTATCCAATCCGAATTTTTTTAGATCTAAAGCAACCTATCACAGAGCAAGTTTTAAAGTTTGAATGACTCATCCCTCTTTCTGGAACTAACTTAGGCTTGTTGAAAAACACATGGCATCTAGGATATGTTTAATGCATTGGGATATTTATAAACTCCTCTCTGGACACTTGACTGAGTGACATTTGTCCTATTTTGAGAGGATAAATTCCCTATAAATAGCATATCATATCCTCCATTAAAGCTAAGCTGAAATCTGAGAATTTAATAAGTAGAAGACAACAATGAGTAATGGCACTGAAAGAGAAAGGGGATAGTCAGTCATAAACATGTATTTCTCTACATGTTATAAGAGTTTGAGTCATTTGAACTCTTGACGTTTGCTTGCTCTGAGATATGCATTCAAACTGACTTTTTCAGTTATTTCAATATCCTTTTCCCCTTGTCTCTTCTCTTTGTCTTATTCACAGGTCAAAAAGGAACGCTCTTGGCATAACGGCTGCACAACGGTTTAAGCTATCTTGAGACAGGCTCTCCCTATCTGTTTCTCTTGAAGGGTGGTTGTATTGGTCCATTTGTACTAGCTGTCAAGCTATTTTCTAATATATTTTTCCATTACAAAACCCGCTTCACCATTTGGTGACTCCACTGGGGAGCTTGTAGTCGTTCCTTTCAAATTTCATATGTTTGTTGTTGCTCTATCTCATCTTTTGTCCATGGATTCGTCCAGTTCAAACACTGCTTCTATTGTGGAAGAAATTTCAGAAAAGAATCCTCCTCAGGAACCTGTTCCTCCTTAAGACCCTGATGAGATGGCTAGATCTCTCAAGGCAACTATCCAGATCCTACATGCACAGTTGGATGCTCTCTTTGACAAGCCTTGTCCTAATCCTCCACCAAATCCATCCTCAAAACTTCTCCAACAGTAAACCCTCCTCCATATACATCCATGATCCATTTGCTCCCAAAACTGACTTTGTTACTACTGCTGATGTGCAATCTCTTCTTCAGAATCCCCAGTCAAAGGACACAGACTGGATTGGAAGTGATTACTGTCCTCCCTACCCAGAGGCACTCCTCATCAAGCCATATCCCAAGGACTACGAGGTTCCTGTCTTTCCCCAGTTTTCAGGACAAAACAGGAACATCAAAGAGCATATGAGTCGCTTCATTGAAGCTCTGGGGGCTTATACTGGCAACAAGGAGCTCCGTTTACGTGAATTTTCAAAGTCACTCTCTGAGCGGGCTTATACATGGTACAGTACGTTGGAACCTGGTTCAGTTCACACTTGGGAAGACATGGTGGCTCTATTTCATCACAGAGGAGAAGCTCACCATCATTAATCTTAGCCGTGAGAGGCAGAAGCCAGATGAAGATCTGGTGCAATATGTCAAGCGTTTCATGGATCTTGTGATCACCTGCACAGAGGCGGCTTCTGAAGAGAAGTTTTTCAGGATATGCATCAACGGCATACTCCTTACCTACCGTAGTATACACTTGGAGAACCATGAGATAAAATGCTTCACCAAGCTGTACAAGTATACCAAGAGGAAGAATGCCTCTGTTCCTGTTTCTGAGAAGAAAGGAGAGAGAGGAAGCGTACTCTCGTTGTTACTACAAAGAAGGAAAAGGAGCCCGTTCCAAAGAGGACGGGCAGGCCAAGTAGTAGCAACAACAACACTAACAACAGAGAGAAGCACGTTGCACCTCCTGAGGTAACATGTTCTCCTGCTCAGCTTGATGCCTTGTTGCAAGAATGGATCAAGGATGATCGTGTATTGCTATACCACCTGTTAAAAAGGAACCCTCAGAGGTAGACAAGAAGTCCCCACGTTATTGCAAGTTCAACCGCAATACTCGTCATTCTACCTTTGACTGTTGGGCCTTAAGGAAGATATTTCATGCTAGGTTCGCTGCTAGAGACACCGATATCCCAGAAGCGAAGGTGCACACTGATCCACTTCCTCGACATCAAGGGAAAGGAAAGGAAGTCGTGCGTATGCTCTCTGTGCATGCCAGACATAAACCAGACCCCCAATAAAGTGAATATGTGCAAATCACCACCAGATTGCAGATGTTCTTTGAGGACATCCAGTTCAGTCCGGAGATGAGAAGTAAGGCCCCTCGAGCATTGTTGGATATTATTGAGAAGCATATCTTCGAGTGTTACAATCAGGAAGCCTCTCTCTATTACCCTCCTCAATTCAGCAAGAATCTTATCACCTTCACGCAGGAAGATATGATTGCTTCTTCAGAGGACCACAACAAGCCACTATATGTGAATGCAGGATGTAGACGTTCGAATGGCACTCGTTGAAAATGGTTCTGTTGTCAATCTCATCCCTCTTAAAATTTTGGAAGCAATTGGAGTTTCGAAGGAGTGCATTGTCCCCAGCCAGATACGGATTCTGGGTTTTGACACCCAGTGGCAACAGACAATGGGCTATATTACGCTCAACATCCGGGTAGGACCTTCCAAATTTCCTGCTATAGTTCATGTCATTGATAATAGAGCAGCATTCCATGTGTTGTTGGGAAGACCATGGATACACCGAGCAAGAGTAGTTCCCTCTTCATACCATCAATGTTTGAAGGGAATTTGGAATGGAAAGGTTGTCCGGGTGATAGCATAGCTCTTTCCCTTTGATGAGTAGGAAACCCACTTTCTGAAGCAGCACACTTGTGACGGATTCGCCCCAGAAAGAGAATGTCGTGTCACCAAGCCTCAATGAACTCTCTTGCCCTTATGGGCCACTCTTGAATCCACTGATCCCTCAGTACCATCCTCTTCTGAAGACTGTCGCCCTTCGAAGATTCGTTGTGTGAGAATGGATCTTCCAGATGGAAGATCTGTTTATAGATTATGACAACCATAGGGGGCTCCATCCACTGACGTCCTGCAGTGTCCCTATTGTGAAGAATTGCCGTTAACTCCCAAATCCAAACTTGAATTGGCTCTAGAACACTTACAGGAAGACTTGTGTATAGTTGACCTTAGGGAAGATCCAAGTGTCAACAAGCCTATACAAATCTCCTCCCATCTTGTGCTAGAGCAGAAGGACATTTTTGCCTAGAGCTATGAAGAAATGCCCGGTCTTGATCCCTAGCTGGTAACTCACAGATTACATCTCTTCCCTGAAGTGCATCCCATCAAGCAAGCACCAAGGACCTTCAGACCAGATATCAAGTTGCAGATTAAAGCTGAGATTAAGAAGTTGTTGCAAGCGGTCTTCATCAAGCCCATCCAACACCCTGCCTGCCTATCTAATGTTGTCCCTGTAAAAAAGAAAAATGGGCAAATTAGATGTTGTGTAGACTTTAGTGATTTGAATAAAGCCTGTACCAAAGACGATTTTCCTTTGCCTAAGATGGACATACATACTTATTGATACTGTTGCAGGGAATGAAATGTTTTCATTCATGGATGGTTTTGCATGTTATAACCAAATCCATATGGACCCAAGAACCCCTTTGGGAAACTTCTATTATACAATCATGCCTTTTGGCCGTAAGAATGTTGGCGCTACTTACCAAAGGGCCATGACTACTATATTCCATGACATGTTACATGGGAAAGTTGAGGATTACGTTAATGATTTGGTTATAAAGTCAGCAAACAAGAAGACCATCTTGCTATACTGGAAAGGATTTTCCAAAGATGCCGGATGTATAAACTTAAGATGAATCCTGCGAAGTATGCCTTCGGGGTTTCATCTAGCAAATTCCTTGGGTTTTTAGTCCATAGGCATGGAATTGATCTAGACCCTACGAAGGCTAGGGTTGTAATTGATTTAGCTTCTCGAACTCAGAAGGAGCTAAAATCATTCCTTGGACAAGTTTCTTACATCCGGAGGTTCATTCCCGGACTCTCAGCATATCACATCCCACTTATGCCTCTCTTGAAGAAGAATGCTCATTTTGCATGGAAAGATGAGCATCAGCAGGCTTTTGAAGCAATCAAACAAGTGTTTGCCCATCCCAACACCATGATGGCTCCTATTCGAGGGAAACCTCTCGGGTTGTACCTCACTTACACGGACCAAACTATAGGTGGTCTACTTGCTCAAGAGGACGAGCAAGGCCTTGAAAGACCTGTCTACTATGTCACTAGACTTCTACAGGGGCTGAGATCAGATACTTTAGGATAGACAAGTCTTGTCTAGCTCTGGCGCACATGGTGAATAAGTTGAAGCATTATTTACATTCACATTCAATTCACCGGATCACTAGGAGTGATCCTATTTAGTATCTCCTATCTCAACCCATTATCTTTGGAAGACATATCAAGTGACTACTTCAGCTAGATCAGTTTGAGATTGTATGTGAAACTCCTAAAGCTATCAAAGGACAAGCTATTGCTGACCTATTGGTGACCTTCTCCACCCACGAAGAAGAGAATGACATTATAAATGAGGTATCTGTAGCTTCTGAGGAAGAATGGTAGATGAAATTTGATGGCTCATCTAATCTCCAGAGTGGTGGAGCAGGAATTGAATTAGTTTCTCCAAATGGTCAATAGTTTTCCTTTTCTTTCAAGCTGGATTTTCCTTACACCAACAGAGCAGAATATGAAGGCTTATTGATTGGTCTTACCCTGGCATATCAGATGAATGTACAGAGCATTCAGATATATGGTGATTCTTTCTTGGTTGTTTCTAAGATTAATGAAGAATTCACGGTTAAGGAACTCAACTTAGTTCCTTACAGGACAGTTATACAAGTTCTCCTCCGGAGATTCATAAGTTATTCTTTGACTTATACAATGAGAAGCAAGAACAAGCATGTTAATGCCTTGGCGAATCTAGGAAGCAAACTTTATATGAAGCTTGATACAGCCACTTTGGAGGTCATTCGAAGGCCTACTCCCTCCACTCAACTTCTTCAAGAAGACGAGGAGCACATTCCAGAGGTAGACTAGAGGTATCAGATTGCCTATGACTTAGACAATCTCCTTTATCGTACTCCTACTACCCCTCGCAAAATATTAATGAACTTTTCCAAGCAATGCAAGGTTTTTTATTATAAAGGGATCAGTGGAGCTCTGTTCAGATGCCTTGAACCGTAGGAAGCCTTGAAAAAGATGCAAGCTATGCATGAGGACACCTATGGACTTCTGGACTCTATTCCCTTGTACATCCGACTTCAAAGGTCAGGAGTATATTGGCCTTCAATGGCACTTGAAGCTGCCAAGCTACAACTCTCTTGTGCCAAATGCGAAGAGCCACATGATGTTGCAAAAGCGTTCCATGTTCATTAATACACTGACTAGAGAGAACCATATATTAGATTCCTTCGAGATGGAGTTCTACCTCAAGATCAGTTAAAGGCTATTCAGCACAAACGCAAGGTCACCAGGTTTTATATGGAGCAAGAAGAACTATTTCGAAGGAGCTTCAATGATACCCCTATACGTTGCCTTGGTACTTAGGAAATCTTCATTGTCCTTCGAGAAGTCAATGGCGGTACATCTGGACCTCATCAAGGAAAGAAGAAATTGTACAAGTAACTTCGAGACTTGGGATATTACTGGCCTACAATGGAAGCAGACACAGCTGACTTTTCAGGAAATGCAATCAATCATTACTCCAAGGCCATTTTATTCTTGAGGCCTGGATCTGATTGGACCTATTAATCCTAGGAGTAGGAGAGGACATTCTTGGATCTTGGTAGCCACAAAATATTTCACAAAATGGGTTGAAGCTGTCCCACTGAGAAGAGCCAATGCAGCTTTTGTAGCTCAGTTTATCAGAGATAACATTGTCCTTCAGTTTGGTCCACCTTTAAGGATCATCACAGACAATGGAACCTCTTTCCTTAACATGCCAGTTAGGGAGATGACAACTTATAATCGAATTCATCATAATAAGTCTACTATTTACTGTCCTCAAGGAAATGCTCAAGTTGAAGCCACCAACAAGACTCTGATCAGAATCCTAAGTAAAATGGTGCATAATCAGCCTGCTAGATGGAATAAGTCCCTACCTCAAGCCTTACGGGCATATAGGGTGAGCAAACACCAGGATACGACTGCAACTCCCTTTTTCCCTCGTATTTGGAGCAAAAGCCCTTCTTCTAGTTGAATTACAAGTTATTTCAACAAGAATCTTGCATGCAAGCAGAGTAGATGGGGATTTCAAAGACCTTGCTCTTATACGTGCTCAGGAGTTAGATAATTTGGATGAGAAAAGGCAAAAAGCTTCGGAAAGGAATTTGCATTATCATCAAATTATTGCATAAGCCTACAACAAGATGGGGAGACCCCAAAGTTTTCATGTTGGTGAACTAGTCCTACGAGTGATTTGGTATACACAAAGTAGCTTTGTCAAGCCTAAGTTCGCTTCTAAGTGGGAAGGACCCTTTGAAGTCACTTCTACTCAAGCTTCAGGATATTATAAGATAATTTCATTAGAAAAGAATGAAATTGAAGAGATTGTAAATAGAAAGTGGTTAAGGAAGTACTTTTAGTAATGTATATGAATTAATTTTGTCGTTACAAAAGAATTCTCTTATACATAAGTACATTACAAAAGAAAAGGAAAATGAGACTATTGTGCTCCAATGAGTTGGGATTCGGTTGTAATATCCCGAGTTCGGACTATTGAATTAATTACGCTTAATGGCATAATTAATTCAGATAATTATGATCATCT
>JAUPMG010051134.1:0-13885 GCA_031762675.1 Pachysandra terminalis | reverse complement strand
CAGTTCATGGCGTAGATGTGCCATGGAGCCTCGTAGGTGTAGATCTCCGAACGTTTCTGCTGCTCTTCTGACCCATCCTGGTTCGGTTCGCTTTTCATCCCCATCTACAGGATCTATTGATCGATCGAGAGAGAGAGAGTCTAACCCAGTAACCACAATACATTACAGACGGATAAGAACTTGATTCCAAGCATATATGGCCTCTTCCCGTAAAAGGAAAGAAGCAATGGCCAATAAATAAACGACACATAAATCTGACATGTTTACGGATATATGTTACAATTATCTACTACTTGCAATGTTGGAAAAATTATACTTATATACGTACCCTCTATATTTTTTAAAATAACAATAATATACTGAAATATCACCATTACTATACCCTCATAATAACGTATTTATTTAAGTCATTTGATAAAAGTCAATTTTAGCCCTCATCTATACTTTACCCCTAACCAAGTTACTGTTTTAAAGCAACTCCTTTTTCCTGGCCTGCAATTTGAACTTAATTCTTTCCTTATTCATTTTTAACAATAATTTTAACCTAAATGGTCGATAATTGGGACACCATTTTTTGATTGAAATTTTGACTGAAATTCTTCGCCCTCATTTATACTTTACCTAACCAACAGTCGATGGTTTGGGTTCTTTCAAGCTCTTCACAGACGATTGTAATCCTTGGAGCCCCCACCATAAAACCCTTTCTCTTATATACAGCAGTCACCATAGTATAAAGGATCGTTCGATCCAACTCGGGATCGGACAGGGAAGATCCCCGATTTAAAATTCGATTTCTAAAACCCCAAAAACCTTCAACTCAGTTCGATACCGATACAATTTGGACGATCTGGACGAGTTGTATCGGTTTCTGTGAGTTGAATCGTCCGATCCAGGACGATACAGTAAAAAAAAAAAAAATTGTCGTTCGGACTGGGACGATATTTGATTTAAAATCAAATTTGATCGGCAATCCAACTCGAAATCGGACCGGGACGATACCCGATTTGAAACCGAGTTTAAACACCATGACAATCACAAGGAAGAAATAAATAACCAAAACTATAACACTGTTCTGACCTCGCCTCCATACCACACTCGGGTCGCACATTTTCACCCTAATGACAATGCTCATTCAATCGGACTTCATTTACCTCATCCATGTTAGTGTTATTAGAAATACATGGTTTATCTAAGTAATTAATGGTCAAGTCTCTGTCCCATCCCCATTGTCTTTCTACATATGAATCCATGACAACCTTGTCCTATCCTAGAAACAAAAGATTTCTGACTCTCTAAAGTAGGGATACTTGAGGGTCATCTTTCTCGTCATACCAGTACATGCCATCAAATATATAGAAATCATGGTAATCTCTCGATGTACCAAACTCGGAGATAACTAAAAGAGAAAAAAAAAAAAAAAAAGATGAGTATTTCATATGGTAGTGAGAAGGTGAGTATTGATAGATTGGATGTCGTGCTAAATTTGACTGGTTCTTTCATTTCAAGAAGCAAAGAAAGATTCAAAATCTGTATTTTGAAGTGGTTTTTCTTCAATGACGGTCGTTTGAAAATTTGATGAGACTGGGGGGTTGTTTCAATATATTAAATTGGAGATGAGGGATTTTAAAATTTTAAGAAAAAGGGTAAAAATGTCATTTTGTATTTCAAATGGCAAAAGTGTCTACTAATCAGTTATTTTGGTTGCCATCAACATGGGTGGTAACGAATACTAAACAGAAGGGGGTACTTCTACGACTAAGATCGACACCCAAGAGGTGTTATTGTCATTTCTAAAAACACAAGAGGTTTATTTGTATTTATTAGATAAGCGAAGAGGTCTAAGTACAATTTATCCTAAAAATAATCTAGCTTTAAAATAACCTTTGAAATGCATCTTTATAACAATCTTACTGAATGGTCTTTTTTGTTTGACAAACATTTTAACTTTTATTTTTTTTGGAAAGTATCCTTATTTTGTCTTTTTTATCATTATTTGACTTGGATTGGTGATGCAGGAATTATCACAAATGAATTCAAATATTTGAATAAATACGATAAGAGTTCACCAAAAAAAAATGTCCCAAGATAACCTAAACTCTCTTTACCAGATAAGTGTTAACAAGAATCGTATCTAGATAGCTGTTGAAAATATCTCACCTATAAGAAGCACATTTATAATTTACGTGTAAAAGCAATTTTCAGAAGGGTCTCATACTGACTCACTTGATCATAGTGGGTGTAGGCTGTTTTAAGATTCAAGAGACCGTGAATCAATACTACATATGATACGATGAAAATTTATCTAGAGCAGCATAGCAATCCTTATACTCCCTTGTAAAATATATAAATATCTTTCAACCGGAAGAATTCTCGGTGAAAAATCGCTCCATCCATGTTTGTAAAGAGGCTCCTATAGTTGAACTCGGTAGCAGCGATTCGTTTTCGATGACTTGTGATTCGGATGTTGGTTCTGCTCTCGTTTCATAAGGGAAGAGATAGTCGAATGGTCACAATGGAGGTTCGTTCAAGAAGCAGAGATTGGATGAACTCAGAGTGATTCTGCCTGTTGGATAATTGGATTTCTCGATATCTTCCGTGGGAGGAACCGTTGCCTTTGTCCGAGCCGATTTAGCGATCTCAAACGGTGTCGGTAGTGCAGAACTGCAAGCAATTCTGGAAAGCCGGAGATTATGAGGGCAGTGCTGGCGTTGATTCAATTTATTTCTTTGTGTGTATTATATCAACTTAGATGTCTCTTTCTCAATCTCATATTCCAATAGCATCAGATCTACGGGCTTCTATTTTCTCAAGAATGAAAAAAACAATGAACCTATATAAGAATCGATACCTTCTTTCCGTCCTGATCAAATGAATGTTATTTTTTTTACAGATTATTTACAAAATTCTGTGGAGGCTGATTTTTTGACGATGTTTGAAGAAACACACAATGATTGGGATGTTTCCTGGTGAACTTCAATCCTAACGGCACAATGCGGCATTGGTTAAGAGCGTTTTGAGCGGGTCTTGCAACTGAAGTTCTTGAAAACCCTTGTTGAAACGTTGGGTTCGTCAAACGGTAAAAAAAAAGCCAGTAAACGGGTAAAGAAGATAGGTTATGTGGGCCGGTTCTGAACCGATCCAATACAAAACCCACTTAACCTTTTTAATCTATGGTGGCAAACTTGTAAATAAGCAAGTTAATTTTTTGATATAAAATACTAGATTTTTTTTGTTTTTTAAACAAAAAAATAAAATATTTTTATATTACTTTTCTTTTTCTAATTTTTTTCTATAACTACTAATAGATAAGTTTAAATATAAAAAATAAGATATAGTAAGATAATCTATTTATAAATTTGTTAATAAAAAAGTGCTTGAGATCTCAAACTCAAACAAATTGAAACCATTGTTTGCAATTTCTTTTCCTTGGATTTATTTTTTTACTTTTTTTTTTGGTCTTAATCACGTGGTGTGGGTGTGGGACTAATTCACGCTCAGGGCGGGAGCAATTATGATAAACCCCTGGTCACGAGTGTTTCTAATGAGATTTGAACTCCAGACTTACCTCCGGGGACGCCCACTCGAGCCCAGCTTGCTACCAACTGAGCCAAACATAGGTGGTTTTTACCTTGGGTTTATTAATTCCATGACATCAAACACTTTGTATGCCTTCAAAATTCCATGACATCAAATGGCTTGTATGCTTTCAAAATATAAAGTAAATTATTTTAACTAATTCATATACCATAAATAATTAAATGTTCAAATTCAAAGGACAACTTACAGATTAATATTCAATTGGTGAAAGAAAATATATGCAGAGAATAACAATTGGATTGGCGTGAAATTTTCATACACGACAAATGTTCAGACAAAACCTATTCCACCCTACATCTTTCACAAGTGATTTTGTGTGGATAGAGTTGACAACAGGTTAAGTTTGAATCGGTCTGGGTTAAAAGTGATCCGGATTAAGAAGACCAACTCAGACCCAACCTAACTAACCCACCTAAATTATTTTCTTAAAATTAAAAATAATTATAAATTATAAATTTAATAAAAATAGAGTCTCGTATTCATCTTGGTTTATTTGTTTATTTTTTTCAATGGATGATAGATAGGCTGAGTTTAGTAAATTAACTTAGAGTCAAATAAAACCTTACCTTTTATTTTAGTATCTACTAGCAAGAGACTCGTGCACACACAGATAAATGGATTAAGATAATAACACATGTTAAATAACTTGAGGAAGAGATAGAAAATGAGGGATTTTAGGCACAAAATTAGTGAGAGAAAAGCTTGGGAGAGAGGTTGAAAGATTAATAATTTTTTTGAATGCTTTGTAAAATTTAAATGTGTGAGAGTGAGAGCTGATTGAAAGAGAAAAGAGAGATTTTAACAATATAATTTTACTGTGAATACTTTAGAAGATTTAACCATGTGTGGGAGAGAGAAAGAGAGAGAGTTTCACGGTTTTCGCAATCCAAAGGAATTCTGTGAATACTTTAGAAGATTTATCCAAGTGTGGGAGAGAGAAAGAGAGAGTTTCACGGTTTTCGCAATTCAAAAGAGTTCAATACTTTTTCTAGAACACCGTTCTGATCAAAACAAAACCAGTCCTATAATTAAGATTTGATCTGATCAAGCTTCCATAAATAGCATTTTTGTGGCATGTCCAAATTGACTAAGACATCACAAAAGATCATTAGATCATTAGAAAAGGCAATTATATATACCTTTACTTATACTACATAAGAAAACAATAAACCATACACTCGGCTATCTCTATACTAACCAACCCAAACCTATAAAGGTGATTTATTTTTATCCACAACCGTCTTTTTTTTTTATTCCTCTTGGAAAGTGCTCGAGTCAAACCAAAGAAAGCATCTAAAAACTAATGTTCCGTTTGGCTAGCTAGAATATGTATGAAAGGAAAGAAACACCAACTTTTTAACAAAATTTGTGCGTTTGGTTTAATGAAAAGTGTAAATCCATTAAAAAGTACTTTTTTTATAAGTGATATTTTAAAATGAAGGTAAAACGATAGAAAGAAAAAGAAAATGCTCACAAAATTAACTTTTTTTTTTATTTTTTAGATTATAAAAACATATTTTTGTTACGGCTATTTATTATCCTCTCTCTTTCTTGCTCCTCTTCGAAAGCACAACTTCATCTTACAACAAAAGACCAAATATGTGTATGCCCAATGCTAATAAAGTCTTCCACTTCTATGATCTATTGCATTTACAAAATTACCCTTATCATCAACGGCTATTGTAGAGAAAAAAAATTTTGAAAAACAACATATAAGTTGACACGTTTTCTACTCTGGCATTGCTTTAACGTATTGAGTATTATTTTCTTACCAGTTAGTTAATATATTTCAGTATTTTTTTATCAAAAAATAAATAAAATATAATATAAGTTGACACGTAGCGGTTAGTAGATGAAATTGAACCCTTTCTTTGGTTCCAAAAAAAGGAATACTCTAAAGTGCTGTTACATATGAGAGAGAGAAGATAAAAATACAAAGTCCTATTCTTGGAAAAGATGGTAAATAAAGAGAGGAAGACAAATTCGAAAAACAAAATATGAGAAAAAGGAGATAAATCTAAAACAAAATTATAAAAAATGAGAAGGAGACACGTGTCTTCCTTCTTAGGGTATTACTTTAGTATTATATATAAGATAAGATATAAAATAAATAAAGAAAATTTATTTACTAGATATCTTATTATTTTTTTTCCTTGATAGATAACAATTTATTAAATAACTGAATCTAAGAGATTAACTCTTTTGATATTGTTGAACAGGCGGGCTAATTTAACCCCACTTTACATGCGGCGCTTGTTTACGAGCGCGTGTACGTGTTTTGGGTATAGCCGCACACACTGAATCACTCTTTAAAGCTGAAACGGTTGTTCAGTTGTCACTTTCACGTGCCAGCTGTCAGCAGTTGCGTACGGTGATTAGACCATTTGGTGAAAAGGCAAGATTTGAAACGGCAAAAGGATATTTGACCGTTCTTATCACCAATAAAGGTGATAACTTTTCAAGAAAGCTACATTTTTGAATTTCAGCTTGTGGTGGGACGCCACTTGTCCCAAACCCAACAAACACGTCATTTCCTCTCTTTTGAAATATTCAAAAGACTAAGAACTTATGTTCCCACGACATACTGCCTTCTGGGCACCCGAGAGAATGAGAATCTTATTCTTCTCTCGACGAACCTTATTTTACTCAAATGATGTATTGAGGGGCATGCTACCCCTAATGGACTTCTCAAATAGTTATGATCTCAATGGATCCTCGAAGTCACATCTATCTGCTCTCTAGAACAGACTTCGAGTGATTTTATTTCATACTTTTATGTTTTAAAGGTATTTTTATGCAAGGAAAGATCCTCGAGGGAACTTTCTATACATTCTAACTCAGGAGCCATTCTTGGATCACATCCATAGACTTCGAAGGACTACCTTTTATGCTTTGCCTTGAAGGATCACCAAGCAAGTATATCCCTTCTCATTCAAGGAGGCCCGAGGGACAACCTCGACGGACAAACCCGAGGGACAACCTCGACGGACTAATTCGAGGGACAACCTCGATGGACTAATCCGAGGGACAACCTTAACGGACAAATCCGAGAGACAACCTTGACGGACAAATACGAGGAACAACCTCGACAGACAAATCCGATGGACAACCTCGACGGACGGGTCCGAAAGACAAACTTCGACGGATAATGCCGAAGGAAATCTCTTTCAGGCTAACCACCTCCAGATAGTCAATTCGAATGAGGTATTTTCCCTCCTGTTAAGGGGGAATTCGAAGGAGGAATATTCCTTCCTCTTGAGACGAATTCCAAGCTAACCACCTCGAGAGGATCAATTCCTCAAATGGCTTGTCACCCACAAAAGACTAAGGGTTCCGTCCTCCTCGAAGGACGTAGATTTGGGTTTACCCCCTCGAATGCTGTTTTTTATGCATCTGACTTACCAACTGGGATTCAAAGTCACTTTCATTCATTCTAATGAACTGACTTCGAGCCTTATCTTGGGACTTTTACTTCCAGAAAGCAAATCCTCAATGGAAAGGGCTTTAGAAGTTGAAAGCACACCATCTTCATACGTACTTCCTGAAAGACTGGTTTCCCCCGGACTATGAGAACGTCATCTCCCTTTTACCTTATAAAAATTCACATGTCCACTTCTGAGTTCATCCAAGTAGAAGGCACTCGGATTAGTTACTGTAGCTATGAACCTTAACGGATTTCAAGGTAATCCCCTCCTTACTAGGGACGATTAATCATGAAAACGAATTCCCTGACGAGACACTCTACAAGGGTAATTCGAGAATACATTGATCACCCTATAAGGGTACAGTAGTACTTGATTTTCGGATTTCAAGGTAATCCCCTCCTTACTAGGGACGATTGATCATAAAAACAAATTCTCTGACGAGACACTCTCTACATGGGTTATTCGAAAATACATTGATCACCCTATAAGGGTATAGTGGTACTTGATTTCCAAAGGGAGTTCTCCTTCGAAATACGGATTCAGCAACATACATTGAATGTCCCTGAAAAAGGTTGGCTTGAGACGATTCTCAGGATGAAAAGCACATGGTGAAAACCTCACCGACCTATAAAATATTTGTTTTCTAACTTATCTAACGGGGGTTTTTGTCTTATCAGGAATTGAGGCAGGATAGTGATGTTGCTCATTGGAACTTGTGTGAAAGTGACACACGTCTTCAGAACTATGTTGCTCAAGTTCCAAAGCAACCTTTGTAGAGCAGTTTTTAAGGTTTGAAATGATTTGGTCTCTTTCTCTGAAAGTAACTTAGCCGTGTTGGAGTACACGCGTCCCTCAAAGATATTATCCAGGACCACGTGTCACTCAGGATTTGCTTAGCACTCGAGGGGTCCCCCTCTAAACGCTTGACCGAGTGACACTTGTCCTACTGAGAGTGGGAAACTCTCTATAAATACCAATACCCATCCTCCATTGAAGATGATTGGAAGGTCTGTGTTTAAACCAGAAAACCCTGAAACCTGAAACAATAGCGAGAAGAAGACTTTGAAAGAGAAAAAAGAATCTTCAAACCTGTGAGATTCTATTGCTCTGTGATTACATTCAATCCCCTTCTTCAGTTATTGCAATCCCTCCTTTCCTTCTACCCCTTTCTCTTTGTCTTTTCCACAGCTCAAAGTTGACAAGGAACGCTCTTGACAGAACAGCTGCGCGACGGTTTAGGCTGTCTTGAGACAGACTTCCTACCTTTTTCTCTGGTCTGATGAGTGTATTGGTCTGAATGTACTAATTGTTCATCTATTCTAATATATTTAGTCTTTTACAAATCCGTCATCACCAATATTTACTTTAAAGAGACATATTTTGTTAAACCAATTAAAAAGATATTAGAATTTTATATTTAATAAATTACTAAATCTTAGAGATTTGTTTTCTTTCTCTAATTTTATTTAAAACGAAATAAAAATTATGCGTTTCTAAAATTCCCATGTGCAACGCACGTGCGTGTTTACTAGTAGATATAAATATCTGAAGTTTGTTCATCATGTGAGAATCTTCCTAAGGATTAGGATAGTACCTTCATGTGAGAATCTTCCTAAGGATTAGGATAGTACCTTTAAATAAAGGAATCCCTCGAGGTTCACAACATACATGCTTCAAGCTTTTGTTCACTTTCGAGGAAACTCTTTTTGGATGTTAAACTATCTTCTTTCAAGGAAAACCAAAACAATTATTACATCCCACAAGGGGTCGGTATAATTGAGTTACCCCAACATAAAGATCTTAGATCTAAGATCAAGCAATCAACCCTAGTGACCTTTAATTAAACTTAGAGAAATCAAACATAAATGTGCTTCCTTTGAAAAAAATTTAAATAAAATAAATAATGAACCCCACAAAGTCTGTGTAAAGGGATGTTAATTGAGGTTGTTTCTCTCAAGTTATGATGCATACATTCCTTTTGAGGCCTTTCTCAAAGGAATTCCTTAGAAAGCCTTTTAATCAAGTCTTGTGAGGGTGACAAACTCATAGTCATGTACTTTGAAGGGGAAAAACCCATGACCAAGTCTATTGAGGGGCCTAACCCATTGATGAATTGACCATCTCGTAGTAGTTAGCCTGATGAAATAATTGTTCTATCTTCTAAAGAGGTGGCTTACTGAAGAAGCAACCCTTACAAGATAAGAACGTTAAAGATTTGATCAAATAAAGGGATCGTCGATTTTTGCATATAGCAATGGTGGACGTGGTTTGGAGTTCATGCGTGTGATTCATGGGAAAGGCAAAGGTAAGGCATATTAATGAACCTGAAGTGGAGAATTGTATCATGTTATATCAATCGCCATTCATTATAATCATGACACGTGTCCAAATTGATTAATCAGACTGCATCATCATCATTAGCCCCATGTGCTCAAGTTTTTATTTTTGAAATAAAAATCATGAGAACATACCTGAATGAGGCGAGCATATAATGCCGCATACTGGGAGCGTAGCACATTGAATGCAAAGCTGATGGACTTGCCTTTTGGATTAAACCAGCATGACTGCTTCCCATCATCGTATACGAACCATCTAAACCGTTTGAACTTTTTTTGGGAAGAAGAGAAGAGTTGATTGTGTATATATTGAAGAACTACAAGAAATTTCATTTTAGCTCCCACGATTCTAAATCTTTTTATCTTCTTCTTCTCTTATTCTTCCAGCTTCAGACTTTTCTCAAATTTTGAACTGTATTTGCAATGGCTTCTACTTCTACCATGGCTAGTTCTGTTGCTACAATGGCTACTTCTTTGCACCTCAAATTGCTTCTGAATTTGCAGACCTCAAAGGGACATCCTGGAGAGGTTTACTCTCAAGTGACATCCCTTTATATGTTGGTATTCCCTCCCTCCCGGGTTCCCTCCTTTCCCGTCGGTCGTGTGCGGCTCGCCGGTGGCTCGCGCGCATGTCGCGGTGTGTAGGTGTGTGTGTGTGTGTCGAGCGGACGTGCCAAGACTTACTAGTCCACATATTGGGGGTTCGGATTTTGACCCCAAGCGTCGATCCACACTGACTAAACCGAGTTATCTGAGCAATCGGTGGTGCAATCGGCCATAAAAAATGCGTCCATTAGGCTATTAGGAGATTGTTATAAAGGTTGGGGTTCTTCCTTTTCTTAGGGTTTGTCTAAAATCCTTCATACAATCAAAGTATGATTGCCAACATTAAAGATAATGCATTGTAGGCTATCTCCTAACCAAGTGTTTATTCAAGATTAAATAACAGAACCTCGATGATAAACAAATAAACAACAAAAAGAAAATAGAAAGAAGGTTGGTGACCGAGTGGTGGTTATCATAGTGTCCGTGGTCACTGCCTGACTGGATATGGTACCTGCAAGCAGCTTCTCAAGAGAGGATGATAAAAATACAAAAGATAGAAAGAAGGCTGGTGGGGGAGGGGGGATTATCGGAGCGGCCGTGAACGAACGTGTAGGATGGATAAGTGAATGTGGCTGAGATCAGCTTCCCAAGGGGTGGCAGTGGTGATCAGTCTGAGGTTGAGAGTAGCAGACCCAAAACGGACTGATTGGTGAATAGGGAGGTTTTACGTTCTAGTGGCTATGAATCGCACATGCAGACTGAAAGGGCTTGCCAATGATGAGAGCAATACACATGGTAAAGTGGCTATTGAGCGGCATAGGAACCGGACATTGTTGTTGCGAAGGAGGCATCGAAGGGAGATAAGAGACCCGGAGGTCTAAGTCACAACATTGCGCTAGTTTGTGTTGATGTGTTCGGAGATCTTTTGAAGAAGCAAGTCTTTTGTCTTTTATAGAGTAGCTTGGTCGATTATGTAACCGTTCAATTCAGTTGTATAACCGTCTACGCATCATCTTTGAACAGGACGTGGGTTGATCACTCACACGCTCTTTTTTCTCTTTCTGAACAGTTGGACCGGGCGCATAAGCTCACTTGCATTTGATTCTTCTTGCCATGTATCACGCGTTTGTGACTCCATAACGTTCCATACGCAACATTGCTGATTATTCTTGTGTGTGCCTGGTGTCGCACTCTTATTGGTTTCCTATGAGCGCTAAGTGTTGCGCTCCCTTAACTTATTCGTGCTTCGTGTTCGTCTCTACACTTAGTTTTCTTGTACACCGTATTCGGCGTTACACTTGGCTTCCTTGTGCGTCGTGTTCAGTGCATCTTTTGGCATCTGGTGCCAAGTGTCACATTGTCATTGGCCTATGAAGATAGGCGGATATACACCGTAACAGTTTGAGGGGATAAAGAACCCAATACCCCCTACCATGAACCCTTAGAATGCCAGATAGGTCATCCAAAGGTAGGCAACATTGCCTACTTTTGAATTGGTAAGGGTGATGCCTTCCCTTTGTCTAAGATTGGATTTAAATCTCATCTTTCTTTTCCCATTGGTTGGCCCTCTTGGTGTGAAGAAATACTACCCACACCTGAGTATGTGAAGGGGTTGGTTGTAGTGGGAGTTCTGGAAGCAATCTGCCTTTCTCTAAGGGAGTTTTACATGGAGAATATGAAGGCTTGGGAGACTTGGTTCTGTGTTGTGATCTCATAGATCATGTCTTTATGACAGCCTTCAGGGAGATAACCCCAACCTTGGAGAATTTATAAATCCCTCAATTTCTTCTTATCACGGGGTCACGAGGTAGATCCAGTTACATCCAAAAGAAATGAAGATCGAGGAGATTCTGAAGAAATCTATCTGGAAGTCTAAGCTGAAGGTTAGAGCTAATCAAGAGACCAGCACAAGACATACCTTCATGGGCTAGCTCGTATATTTCTAGAAGGAGGAATATCCCATGAATAAGAATACCAAATCAATAAAGGTATTTTGGGGTAAGGGCTTGAAGAGCTCTGTCTATTTGGAGGTTTTTCTAGCCTTCTGGCTTTCGAGGTTTGTCCTCAAGGGTTACCCGGTAGACGGGGTAACTGAGCGAGTGTTTTCCATTGCAATCAAAATAATAAAGGGGAACGAAGTAGCACTCACACCATTATTCGTCGGGACTATATGAACATCTCGACCTGTTGTCAACTGATTTGGCAAGGTCCTGAGGGGAGCGTCTTGTGGAGAACAACGTAGATGCTAACTTTCTGCAATTATTAGTGTGTATGAGATATAGGAGGTATGCTCCTTTGTCCTTCAACAATATTACAAGAAGACATGATGAGCTTGGTCTTGACGTGGCACCGAGAGCAATGATATGATCTCGTATTAAGCCTAATAGGAAAGTGACTTTGGCCTAAAGTTCTTGATGTTCTTTAAACATCAATTAATGATAATAAATCCCTTCATTTACAAACCAAAGGAGGTCAAAACCAAATATGAAATTAAATCCCTACTCTAGGAAATAAATAACAAAAATAAATGATAAAATTCCGCTTGAATCCAAGCATCCTCCCGAACTCATACCACCATCAAACAAGCCCTAATGCTATTTTCATAATGTATTTTGCATGAATGTGTAAGCTCACGAAAGCCAGTAAGTACAAATGAAATACACAAAGTAATATCAATTAGATATCCATTAAAATTTCTTGTGAAATTACCTAAATAATAATTTTATAACTCTCAATAATTTAAAAGTATTTTAATATATTTAAAAAACTAATCTTAAAAATAACATATATATTAAATATAATTATTATTTTAATTTATTAAAAGTACTAAAATTTTATATCAAGAGGTTTATACACACTAAAATAGGTATTAGGTGTTATAATTATTTTTATTAATAACTAAAAATATGTATTAAAAATAACTTTTTTAAAAAAACAATCTAATACCCATTTTTAAAATAAATATGTTAACATGTACTATAAAAATATTTAAAAAGAATTAGCTTAGACTAAAATATACTTATTGTATATAAATTAAAAACTTCAATTAAAATTAAAAAATAAATACATATTATTAAATATAATAACCATTATAATGATCAAAAATTTAAATTTATTTTTAATAAAGGTTGAATATATTAAAATATTTAAATATATTTTAACCTTTTGCATAATCATAAGTATGACTCATTAAGTAGTCGATCTTAGTTTTTACATGCATTTACAATACCTTTGATGTTTCATCTTAGAAATCTGAATGTACTTATATATATTAATATCATTGATATTAATTTTTTAGTTAATAATTAAAGCTAAAAAGAATTTAAAAAATAATTTATTTAAATATAAATATAACAAGATATTAGATTTTGGCATCTAAAGAAATCAAAAAGGAATATTCACAGCTATCACATACGGAGCTCGTGCATATTAGAAGAATGCAGATCAGATGTAGGCGGTTTTGTAGTGCGGGTGAATGCGAGTGTTTCAGATTATTTTTTTTTTAACATGTGCGGCTGGCCAAAAGAGTTTGGCAAGCAGTCATGCGCACCACAAAGCTACCCGTGCACGTAGGGGTGTAAACGAGCCGAGCCTTGCTGAGCTTTGCCCAGCTCGGCTCGGGCTCGTAAAATCTGGCCAAGGCTCGGGCTCGGTTCAAGCTCGCTAAAAAATTTTGGGCTCAGGCTCGCTATCTTTTCAAGGCTCAAGCTCGGCTCGCAAAAGCTCGGCTCGGCTCGTTAAAAGCATGGAAAAAAAACAATTCAGCAATAAAAAAAAAAAAATTGGTGAATTCAGCATTAATTCAATTAAATTAATTAAGATTTTTAATTACTTTAACTTAAGCACGCCACTAATTAATTTTGTATTTAATAATTAATATTATATATATATATATATATGTATTTATATTTATATTTATATATATGATACCTATGATATACAAATTTATATATGATATATAAGACCGAGCCGAGCTTTAAC
>JAUPMG010051123.1:1336-13886 GCA_031762675.1 Pachysandra terminalis | reverse complement strand
AGATAATTAAAAATGGAGTTCCACCCTCATTATGCTTGTAAAGTGAAATCGTTAACAAAGAGGGTGAAGGTCATTGCGCCGCGGTCCAGACCGCACACGTGTTGACACGTGTGTGTCTGGAGGTACGGGGCGTGACACGAACAAACTAATAGAATTATTATGTAATATTCAGATTCCAATATATATCGACCGGAAAGAGATTAGTACCTCTGATAACTTTCAGACAAATTTCTTAGAGAGAGATAACAAAGAGGGAATCAAGGTCCACTGATTCTCTCTTCATCTCTTGTAATTTTTTCAATAACACTGATTCAACTAATTCAACTAATTAACTTTATTTTTGGTTTTCAACAAAATAACCCAACCTTCAAAATTTGAGAATTTGCACAAAAATATAAGTATAATTTAACTCGAACCAATTGCAAAAATGCAAAAAATCATTTGTAGCCAAAGAAGAGAACACTAGAACAGAAGAAACCTTTTTTTTTATGTTTCTTATTTCATTAACAAAAGATCAAATTCATGGCTTTCTTGACTGGAATGGAAAGAAGAAATGGGTTAAGTGCAGATGCCTCCAATTCATCTCAAAACATTAAGCAGATTACCTATAATGGAAAAAATTATATATAAAGAAACCCTTTTGATCAAACTCAAGAAACCCATCTCAGAAGCCAAAACCCAAAACCAGAAGCCAAATCAACACTAACTAACAAAACCCTAAACCCATCTCAGAAGTCAAACCCGCAAAACCAGAAGCCAAATCAAGACTAATGAACAAAACCCAGCTTGGAGTAATCAGCATAAAAGCACAAAAACCCATCAAAGATGAAAATTCTGCTCATCAAACATCAAAACCTCACAAGATATAGCAATAAAGAGTAAGAAATGTCAAGGTCCTTTACCTTTAAAAAAAAAAATCAGAGCTTTTACAAGCTTATTTTTTTTTACTGAAACCCTGATTTGATGATTTCAAAAACAAGAGGTATCAAAATATTCCTTAAAAGGGATTAGAGAAAGTGTAATGCTAGAAGAAGGGAAAGGGTTTACTGGATGTGTGCTGCTCGGAGGATCTCACCGGATTGAGAGGTGTGCTACCAGAGATTGGGCTTCCTGTGATTTAGTCGAGTACTGTTCTCGTCTCTTCGGCACTGGTTTCTCCTTTGGTCTCATCATCACCGGTTTCTCCAGAGAAAGGATCAGAGCTTGGAGAAGAAGAGAAGAGACCAGACGAAGGTCTCTTCTCTTCTTTGAATTAAGGCCACTTAACGGAGTTAAGTGTCCAATGTTAACACAAAGTTTTGACGGGAGAGCATTTCGTCTGGACACGTGGCAAAAATCCGCACACTGTCCAGACGAAATGTTCTCGAAAACCCATGTGTTCCATTGAAAAAGTGGTTCCTTTGGCGCAACAGAACCTACAAGTTTGGAGCCATGCCATAACCATTTGCTATGTCAATGGTTGCGAACCTTTTAACATGGAAGACTGCCCATAACAGTATTTCTCAGTTGCTAGTTCTCGATTGAGAGAGTGCGTTCAACCTCTGTTGAAGACCTGTTGAAGAAATGCTTATCAATCGAAAAGAGATGGCATCTCCATTATAAATCAGTAGTAGTTGGTACAGAGAAAGGAGGAGAAGACCTGTAGCTGTTGGTAGAACATGTAGCGGAGAGGAGGGCTTTCTTTTAAGGGAAAATTACCTTTAGTGAATTGGAGAAGGATAAAATAGGTATTAAGATATATTTTTTTAGTTTATACATTAACTTTTAACGTTCATAATTTAAAAATGGGTACTTCGGTCTTTAGCACGATTGATGTCAGCAACTTCCGTCAGATTTTAACCGGAGATTTAAAAGAAAGGAGGTAAGTGTGACCTCTCTTCAAACTTCAAGGGAGAAATTATTGTTTTTCATAAGTAAAGGGAGGTATGTGCAATTTGCAGATACCTCAAGGGAGGTAAGTATAATTTACCCCTTTTTTATTATTTTTTTCATACAAACCAATTCAATGGAGGTTGGGCCGACTTGAACCCAACCCAAACTCAAAAAATTGACTTCGGGTTGGATTCGGGTCCAATGTGCTTAGTACAGTTTAGATTGAACTGGGTTCGGGTCACCTAATTTTAGTTCGAGTTGAACCCGAACTGATTAGAACCCGGTCAAACTAGCCATACTTACATCCCCAAGTAGAAAAGCAGGATCTCAAATGTCTCTTTGTATATAAATGTGCTGCTTGGCCTAGCGATAAGGCCTTGGGCTTGGGTTGTCGTGCTCAAGGCTTGGGATCAATTCTTCCCCCGCCGTCACCTTGACCCCTAATAAAGGGGGTCTTCTCCATGGTTCCGTGGATTGGGCGATATTGGTCCGTATCAGTCGGTCCAGATTGGACCATACCGGTCAGGTTCCAATCAGCGATACAAAAGAAATATCGTTGAGTTATGGACCGGTGGTCCGGCGATTGTTGAGTTATGGACCGGACAGATCGGTCCGGTCTCTGATTCTAGTTTTTAAAACCTTGGTTTTCTCCCACGTCTCCCCTATAGGGGAGTGATCCGGCGACCAAGCGCAGGCCGACCCAAAAAAAAACATGTCTCTTTCCGAAGTGTATATAAGTGGTAAATATATTTCTAAAGTGTCCCAAGGGGCCGTATCATCTGGAGGAACTTCTGCTGGTCCAGACATTGATGGACTACGATGTCACTATTAGGAAATTTCCTGTTTTGTTGAATTAAAAGACTTCTTTACCATCATCCTCACCTTCCCAAGAAAACCTTCTTTTGGTTCTACAGTTTTTCAGCGTCCCATCTCGAATCGGACTTTAACCCCGGGATTTTGCTTTCGGGTAGAAATAGGCACCATTTTTCAAAATCCAAAACTTTCTCAGAATTTTCCTATCAACTTCCAATTCCCTATTATTATGTTTTTTTGACCGGGCTTTTGCTTTTTCGAAATCAAAAACTTTCCCAGAAATGTCCTAACAACTTCCATTCCTACTCGCTGTGCTTTTTTAACGGGCTTCTGCTTTTTCAAAAAAAAAATAAAGAATGGACAAGAAACCTTCTGGTAAAGGTAGTTCATAGTACAGAGTTGAGCTCTCACTTGCGAACCCGGCGAATGCTAATGAAGCAGAGAGCCAGTGGAGGAGAACCTTCAGAGGCGGCAGCGATGAACAGCAACCTCACAATCAGAACCACCACATCAACAACAGTAGAGTAAATCAGATAAATCATGGGGTCTCTCACTCCTTGATCTCTCGGATAGATTAAGGCCGATAAAAGGAATACCTGTTTATCACAATCGTTCGTTTCCCTTCTTGGAGCATTCAAGAGAGAAGGATCCCAAGATGTGCTTCTACGAAATTCCTCACCCATTTTGGTCTTGATCTTCTTTATGCTCATCTTTCTTGCCATCATCTTCTTGTTCATCTACAGTTTCCCCTTCTTCTTTAGCCTATATGTTAGGAGGTTTGGACCCCATGTCAATCTTACATTCGGGTTTGATCTCTTCGTCCCTGGCGGATTATCGGTTAGCCGCTGCAACAAGGTTTAATGGGATCTCATCTGATACACTTGGGACGCGTTGGACCAGCAGTCTTCATGCTCGTTTTGTTCATGCTGTGGAGCTCCTTGGTGGGCATGAAAGTAAAGTTTTTCCTCCTCCCCTTCTTATCTCTTTCTCTATTATAATTTTTTTTTTCTATTTCAGTAATATAATTAGAGTTTGGGTCTTGAATTTGGTATTTTATTTTATTTTAAGTTTAATCTCTCTTTCTATGGCTGATTTTAGGCGCTACTCCAGAATCAGTTCTTGCGCTCATGGATGTCGAAGACCTGACTCTGGCTTATGTCGAGAGCCATTTGCAGGTATGGTTGAAAAGAAGTCTCATTTTCTCTTTCTCTCTCTCTCTTGGTCAGGACTTGGTCTATCCCCTCCGTCACAGTAGCCGATGAGCGCAGTGAATGATTGAATGAATCAGTAGACGAGTGATCTTCTGAGACAAGACAGCTTCTGCTCGTGGAAAGGGAGACACTAAGCAAGAGAGAGAAAGAGAGATCAGGAATGATAAGAGAAAAAGTGGTATCGTTTCTCAATAATACAGGCAATTACTGACCTTACCAAGCATCAACCTCGTGGTTAATGAAGAATCCGAAAAAAAAAAAAAACCTAGAAAGAGAGCCAGCTAATTTGATTTTTGAATGATTTTATTAGCTTTTTTTTTGGAAAATGAAGGTGGGTTTTGTTGATATATTTATTAATTTACTCTTTTATTTCTTTCTCTCTCTTCACTTAATCTTTCCTTTGCTTTGCCTTTGCAGATGTATCGAGCTGTTAAGACGACTGACAAACCTGCAGCTTCCTCAGGTAATTCGTATCGCTTAGCTTTCAGCTTTATTTTAGCAGCTTTTTCTCTCTTACCCTTATTGGTTTCTTATTTCTTTTTTCATCATTACATATTTGGATATTTTCTCTACTCTTCGACCAAATTCCTCACCCATTTTGGTCTTGATCTTCTTTATCCTCATCGTTCTTACCATCTTCTTGTTCATCTTCAGTTTCCCCTTCTTCAACCTATATGTTGGGAGATTTGGACCCCATGTCAATCTTACATTCGGGTTACCACTATGGAATCGGATCTTCAGAAGCTTCTCATGGTTTGATGAGATCAAGATTTATGCCCAAGGGAAGTATGAGAGCGCCTAGGATGCGTTGGACCAGCTCTCTTCATGCTCGCTTTGTTCATGCTGTGGAGCTCCTTGGTGGCCATGAAAGTAAAGTTTTTCCTCCTCCTTCCTTTCTTCTCTCTCTCTAATATTTTCCTCTTTTCTTTTTTCTATTTCAGTAATATAATTAAACTTTGGGTCTTGAATTTGGTATTTTATTTTTCTTTTTTTTTGTTAGTTTAATCTCTCTTTCTATGGCTGATTTTAGGGGCTACTGCGAAATCAGTTCTTGAGCTCATGGATGTCAAAGACCTCACTCTGGCTCATGTCAAGAGTCATTTGCAGGTATGGTTGAAAAGATGTCTCATTTCCATCTCTCTCTTGGTCAGGACTTGGTCTATCCCCTCTGGCACAGTAGCCGGAGAGCGCAGTGAATGAATGAATGAATCAGTAGACGAGTCTGATCTTCCGAGACATGACAGCCTCTGCTTGTAGAGAGAGAGACATTTAGAGAGAAAGAATGTGTGAGAGAGCGAGAAACAGAGAACAGGAATGATAAGAGAAAAAGTGGTCATCATTTCTCAATAATACAGGCCATTACTTACCTTACCAAACATCAACCTCGTGGTTAATGAAGAATCCGAAAAAAAAAAAGCCCAAGAAATAGAACCATCTAATTTGATTTTTGAATGATTTTATTAGTTTTTTTTTTTGGGAAATGAAAGTGGGTTTTGTTGATATATTTATTAATTTACTCTTTTATTTCTTTCTCTTTCTTCACCTATCTTTCCTACGCTTTGCCTTTGCAGATGTATCGAACTGTTAAGACCACTGACACACATGCAGCTTCCTCAGGTAATTCGTATGGGCAGATGCATCAAATTGTTAAGAACACTGATACACCTGCAGCTTCCCCAGGTAATTCGTATTATTTAGCCTTCAGCTTTATTTTAGCAGCTTTATCTCCCTTGCCCTTATGATTTCTTATCTTTTTTTCATCATTACATATTTAGATATTTTCTCGACTCTTGTAAGAATGTACATTGTACAATTTACATCTAATATATATTCACACTTTTTTATTTTATTTTATTTTTTTAATTTTTGCTTTTGTTTCTGTCTCATTTCAAATTTGAAGAGATTATTTGGATACTACAAACGTTTAGAACGTAACTCTCAGCATCTATCTCTGCGCGAGTGGATATCAATATAAAAATATAAGCGAAAGATAATTCATTAATTTTAATAAATATTTAAATATATATATATATATATATATATATGTACAATCTGTTTTTATTAATAAACTAAAATAAATTATAATTTAATACATGATTCTTATAATCTAATTTTTATCTTTTAGTCTCATTTATTTTCATAACTATCCCTTTGATAGCAATTATTCTTTAACTTACAAATATGTCATAAAACATACATAAACTGAAAGCTCGGATGAGTAGGCATTTAAATAAAAGTATTTACTTATATTTCAATGCTATGAGAAAACATATAATAATAATGATGATGATGATAAATCTTGAAAATATATGATATGTGGACAACAACCAATCAATGTTCATTCTCTCACCAAATCTCACTTGATTTTTATCCCAAGGATATCATGGTCATATTCACAGGTCTACAATGCCTAAATCTAATGATTAATTATATTAATTAATTAATTTATAAGTGTATTATACACAAGATAACAACAATAATATCAACAATCACATATAATGCACATGTATGTTGTATGGCATTCGAGTAGTGTAGGTCCCACACTAGATCTAATCTAATGTCCAAGAATGTCCCACCAATGTGAATTCATTCCCCAAACATGGCAATGTGATAATGGATTATTCTATGTACGCATCATAGTTCTAAGAGACTTTGATCTAGATGACACAATCCCTCACATTATTTTTGATCATGAGAACATATCCAAGGTTTCACTAATGTGAACTATCCTCAGTGAGCCATACATTTTTCGAATACTAATAGAAGGTAACTATTATGATTCGGATATTGGATTTCACTAATGTGAACTATCCTTCACCTATCATCTTATCAAAAGTATATTGGGATCCCAATACAAGGCCAATCCCTCACCTTGGGTGAAAACAAACACTTAGTCCTTTAATGGACAAGTAAATGAGTCGAAATAATATCCTTGGTTGGTCTGGTACGAGGTGTTCCAACAACAGGAAAAACAAAGAAGCTATCACAGCCGGGTGGTCAATATGCAGCTCATTATTTTGGATCCTTTATTAATGCAATGCACACACAATGATAACCCAACACATATATTCAAACAGTATAAACGTGAGCACATTTTCATGATCCTACTTGGTATAAGTGCATATAGTTTAGTATATAGTTCAGTACATCAATAGGCATGATGAAAGTGTCATAAGTACTATAATTAAGTGTAATATGTCTCATTCAAATTATATATGGGGTTTTCATACAATCAATGATCCTTTATACTAATTAATCCTTTAATGATGTTAAAAACATATATATGATTCATACTATTATTAACAAGTTTATAAATCAAACAAATCATCTAAGCATGTGTATAATATGCAAACAAAACTAATTGATGTGCTGTGTGCTTATTTCTTTAAATATCTTAAAATCTATCTTATTGTAGGAAGTTCTAAAAGTCAATCTATGGTATAAGGGGTCATATTTTGATATGTGTATTTCTGGTATCAGAAAAACATGGTAGGTCATCTATAATTATCATGTTACAGGTCTCTAAACTATAAAAAGTGAAGGAAGTCAAAACATGGGATTTCGGTTGGCCGTCGGTCGACGGAAATCCATGAAGGTCCAAATCCAATTTAATTTAAACAGGGGTTTAAGGGGTCTCGAATTAGGACAAATATGCAAAAACATGTGAAGGTCAATCTGGTCGGTTGACCAATGGGGCATCGGTTGCTTGGCCAGTGGGCAGGCCAAGTCTGGGATTTTCGGTTGACCCGTCGGTTGATCTGTCGGTCGGCCGAAATTTGGGTTTTTCAGATTTGATGTATAGTTGGTATTTTGGTCATAATTTCTTGGATATTTATCGGAATCACCTCAAACTTGTTTTGTTGTGTTCCTAACGAACAAATGAATCATAAAAAAAATATAGAATAAATTATATAAAATATTTTAATAGGTTCTTTAAGCGATAGTTCAGATCTGTATAATTTTCCAGTTTAGTTCTTATTAAACGTTCTCTTAACGGATGGTAGTGGTTACTCTATTTTTATTGGGTCTTTGTTGCTGGGTTTTAATTATAAGAACATGAGGAAGGGTTTACAATTAAATCACAAGAATTCATTTATGTTATAACACTAGGCTACAAGTAAATACACAAGATAATAAAGGAAAACTCCCTTGAATTGCAGAATCTTAATGTTGGTTCTTGTTCTTTCTTGATCTTCTAGGATTCTAGGATTTGGAAGTGTTAGATCTCCTCTCCCAAAGTTTTCCCACGTTTTTTATTTTTTCCCTAGATTTAGATTGGTCTAAAAGTCTTATTTTTATAAGGTTTAGGTGTTAGAAACTACCTAGAGTCCTAATACAATTAGTATGCTTCAATCTTAAGCTATTAGGGGACTCCTAATTAAACTTTAATTTAATTTTTCTATAAAGTATTAATTAAAAACGATTTTTCTATGTTTTAAGTTTAATTTGTGGTTTTGGGCCTTAAGGAACAATTTAAGGCCATTAAGCAAATTAGTTAATTAAAGCCTATACTTATTCACTTAAGCCCAATTAAAGTTTATAAGCGTAATTCATTTTAATTAAGTGTAAGACTAATTAACTACGCCCAATGATTAATTAATTAAGTCTTAAACAAATATAAGTCTTAAACAACCTCCTACTTGGGATTAGTCGGGCCTAAGGCCCGAACACCCAAGTTATCAAAAAAAAAATTAAGTCTTAGATAAATATATTATGCATTGATGTGTGATCATACAAGGTCTTCATATATGTATATAGTTATTATATAAGTATTTAAAGATTTAGTTCATTTTAGAATCCTATTAAATTACTATTATATCCTTATAAATACAAATAATTTTCTATTTAAATTTTTCGTATTGTTACAGTTTCTTGTTATTCTACCTTTGAAGGTCAATCAGATGGGTTTGGAGAAGAAGATAACTCCCCTACAATACAGCAAGAAGTAGCTATATCAATAGGGAATCAACTTGATGAGGTCCAAGGAGAAGAGCAGCGCTTCGGCAAGGAACTTGCACTTACATATGTGATGGTAGCATTCTCAGCTGGAGGGCTCTATAGCTTGTTTCCGGAAAGTTCGATAGTGAAAACTCATACCCAAGAGATCCTCTACAAAATTGTTATAGGCTTTACGTTTGCCACATTTATTTCAAGTTTGGGCTTGCTCTTCCTTATGCATTGTCGCCCATGGAAAAAATTGGATAATCTTGTCAAATATGTTGTATGGTTAACATCTGGGTTAGCAATTCTTGCTCTCACCTTTGGAACCTGCATTCTTTTTCAGAGTAAGTACAACCATGATTCGAATTGAAATTAAGGTTGGTACTTATCATCATGTTAATGCAGGCGACAGGTTCTAGAGCAAGAGTCCTAGCCAATAAGGGAGGAAAGGACACTTGCACTACATGTGATGCTTTGTGTAATTAGTTTAATTGATTAGTTCCGGCTGTTTTGTTCTATATATCCAAGTGTGATGGATTGCTTAACTAAGATAAACTTCTTTTGTTTCTTTTTTGGTAATTAACCTTTTATTATTTATTCAGTTTTCTTTTACTCCCCCTCTCTCTCTCTCTCTCTCTCTCTATGTCAACAATTTTGGGACATCAAATGAGCTCATCAAAGCCTTGGTTCATTTTTTGGGATACTCGGTCAATCTGATTTGATCATATTCGTAAAATTTTATTAATGCCTCAAATCCTGATTTTATGTGACCTGTCAGTTGTCTAACCATTAAGAACTATATACACAAGAGTTTGTAATTTGAAAACAGAGGCTTCAATCAAAACCAAACCGATCTAATTAGGTTTAGCAATCTCGAAAGCCAACCAAACGAAACTTCTAAAAATCCAACTCAAACCGAACCAAAATGTGTTTAGGTTAGGTTGTTTTCGGGTTGAACCGACCCAGATTGCACCCCTACTCAACACGACTGCCCCACCTCTTTAATAGTATGTTTTTTCTCAATGAATAATCTCTCTTGCTCTCAAGCTTTTCTCAATTAAAAATATGGAACTGAACCCAAACTACTTAGAACCCAAACTAATATGCTTCGGTTCAGTTTGGATTAGATACAAATCACTCGCATAATGAAAAAGCAAAATTATATGCTTCGGTTCAGTTTGGTTTAGACTGGGTTCCGGCCACCTATTTTAGTTGGAGCTGAACCCAAACTACCTAGAACCTAACCCAACTCGCCCTACTTACAGCCCTAAGTAGAAATGCACAAACCACAATTGCCTCTTTGTATATAATAGGTGGTAGGGTTATAATTGGAGGTGAATAACTAATATATTTCTGAAGCCTCTTATCTCCAATCGACTTTCTCCCGGGCTTTTGCTTTTGGGTAGAAACACAAAGAAAATACAAATGACCATGAATACAACAAGTGAAAGAAATAAAATAAGAAGAAAAAAAAATTCTGGTAAAAGTAGTATGACCGGGTTACGTTGAAAAGGCTAAAAAAGTGAGACATAAGAAAAGAAAAAAAACACTTATATTTTTGTTAAGTAATGTAAAAATATATATATTAACTATATTCTTTGTATATGTCGGGTCGGACCGGGCTTTTAAGACTGTACAACTATCAGTCCGAACCCAACCCGAACCCAACTTCGGACTCAAAATCGAGCCCGGCCCGAATCCAAACCCAAACTAACTCATGAATTCGGTCTCTTATTTGGGTTGGGTTGGGCGGGCTTCGAGCGGGGCGGGCTAAACTTACAGCCCTAATTGAACCTCCTTCTTCTTACCGGCTCACCCTAAACCGCAAAAACAAATAAATATCTTCTTTTATTATCTTTTTTATAATAAAATTAAGAAAATAAAAAATAATCTTTTTTTGAAAATTCATCACTTTTAATTATATGAATGATAAAATATTTATTTAAGTTTAATTATAAACTATAAATATATTAAAAGAGACCTAACCCAATATCCATACATAAAAAAACCTAAAACAAAAACTGGGAAACACTAAAATGTCACAACAGAATAGAAAAAATAAAAAGTAATGCTTAGGTCCCATTACAAACAATAAGCAAGTAGCTTTTTTTTTTTTCAAATAAGATCAACAATAATAAATTCCAACTATACTACAGATACTTAAATTAACATTTAACTATATAAACTTTTAAAAGAAAAAACAAAGAAAATGCAAATGACCATGAATACAACTAAGTTTCACTTAACCATGTTGTTAAACCATTAAATTTTAAATGGTTTGATTAGATAGAAGAATTGTTTGTCATGCAATCTGTTCACTCTAAATATGAGAAAGAAAAAATTAAATACATTTTATGTACAATATAAATTATAATTATTTAATATTTAATACAATATATAAAATAATATTATTACTTATCATTTTAAATTTAAATAATAGAAAGAGAATGAAACAAGTTAGATGGGTGGGTTAGGGTTTAGGTTCTTTCAAATGGATTAGGTTTGGGCTACATTGAGACCCAAATTAATACAAACTCTCGAACCCGACCAACAAGTAGCACTTGGTCAAACTTAGGCAAGGTCGGATTGGGCTTAGGGGTGCAATGAGCCGAGCTTGAGCTCAATATTTAGGCTTGCGAGCTGAGCCTGAGCCTAAAAAGAGGCTCATTATTTTAACAAGCCTGAGCCGAAGTTAGGTAGGCTCGACTCGATTAAAGTTCGACTCGATATCATATATGATATATAAACTAGTGTGTATATATATATACAAAAGTAGTTCCCCCATTATTGTTCTCACACTACCGTTCCCTCCACGTGGTGCTGACACATTAAAAATTATTATATTTTTTTTTGTCTAGCTCTGTCTCCCTGCTACTGTTCCCTCCACTTTTTATTTATTTTTATTTTTATTTTCAGCTTTTTACGAGCTAAGCTGTTACGACCCGAGTCGAGCTTTTCTCGAGCGAGCTTGGGCCTTAAAAAAAAACTAGCGAGCCTGAGCCAGAAAATTTTTATCGAGCCTTATCCTGATTTTATGAGCCCGAGCCGAGCTGGGCAAAGCTCGGCTTGGCTCGTTTACAGCCCCAATTGGACTTGCACACCAATATAATAGCTAGGCTATCAATCTTTTTATTTTATTAATTACTAGTGGAAACCCCATGGGAACAAAAATTATTTGCAATATTAACTTAGAATAGTAATGTTGATCCCCAAAATGGTAGCGTAAGTCGGTTTACTTAGTTTAAGTAAAAATATCAGGAGCAATATTCTTATGAATACTAAGCTTTCCACTTTTTTTCAATGCTTGTGTTATTATTCAACTTGAAGAAACCCGGAAGAAGAATATTAACTCTGAACTAAAATCTTCATCTGAGAAAATTGAATCGAATGCTTTTGTGGATGAGAAAGATGATCAATGAACTTTTTCTGGTACTGAGAAAAGGAAAAATAGTAATCGATTTAAAGGCAGAATTTTCGAAGGTAGAGAATGCGATTTTGCTCAGATCATTAGGAAAGTTAAAAATTTCATCTACTTCTGGGCGTTGGATTCTCCTATGTCTATGTGCAAGGATATCTCCTTTGATCAGTTTTGGAAAATATACCCTTAGCTCTATCGGCTTTGAAGAAATTCTCCTATGGGTTTTGTAGCTGTTCAAGGGTGTTCTTGCTTGCTACTTCGGGGGGGGGGGGGGGGGGGGGGGGGGGGGGGTGGG
>JAUPMG010051102.1:0-13886 GCA_031762675.1 Pachysandra terminalis | reverse complement strand
TTTGGGGACGACCATATGAATCTTGTTCCCATTCCAAGATGTCATAAACCACATATCTAGTTAATTATATGCTTTCAAATCTTCTCTAACCACCTCATTTGGGTCCTTTTGATCCCATATTTGAAAGTGATATGAAAATTTTTAAGAGCACCTTTAATGGCAAATTCAAACCGCCTCGGATTGATTCGAGGTGATTTTATCCTATTTTGGAGAAAAGATTTAGCTTTAGCTGCAATTGAAACATGTACTCGAAATTGGACACTAGATAGCATACTCTTTGTCTAAGCTAGCATGTGAAAATTGCAAACATAGAATCACCCCCTTCATAAATATTTTCAAGAGACACCAAAGCCAAAATATTTTTCTACAAATCTCACATTTCGACCTTTAAGTATGATCTTGTATTTTGAGTTTTTTCTTGTAATAACTTTAACCTATATCATACTTATCCATATATTTTCCGGAAGGACGAGGTTGGCATATCCTCCCCCCGTAACTGTCTAAGTGTAATAATTCTTTTTCAAATAACAAAGAGCAACCAATTTCCTTCCCATCTGGAAGACAATTTTCTTTTCCAAGAAGAGTTCATTTTCGGTCTTTTTCTATCCCTTTCATATCCTTCCACTTGCACCACTTCACACCTTATAAGCACCATTATAGTCTCATATAAACTATCTCAACAGGCATTATCGTATCTCCTATTGAGAACACTCCTAGACATGCTTGAGCTTTGAATTCGATGTCCACACAACCCCAATAATAACTAACCATTGCCATCAAATATTCTGTGTTTTGCTATTTCCATAAGCCAAAAAGATGACCAAATAAAGGATCTTTGAATTTTTATTCTCACTCATAAAGAAGTACTTTGTCAGGATAAATTGGCTTCCTTAATCCCTTTCAAACAAACAAAACCACACCAAACAGAGAAAGGATCTTCCGATACAATGGATATTGCAAGTCCTGCACAGTTACATATGGAAAAATTTCTTACATTGACATCCTTCTTTTTTTTCGATCAATAACTCAAAGTTTTCAATATAATATAATAAGATAAAAGGGTACAGAAACAAAAATAGAAACAGAAAAAGGTTTCCCCAAGGTGGATAACCAGACAAGTACCAAAAAAGCCAAGAAAGAAAGGAAAATAAGCAATTAAGCTACAGCCACACAGCAGAACCAACTCAGAAATCAAGCAATCTTCACGCTAAATAGAGGCCACTGTCTCCCAACATCTCGAAATATCTGGCCACGAGATTTCTCAGAACTCCAGGAGTATGCTCACCTAAGATGCAGCCATGCTCAATATGGAATCAAATAAAGCACTTGGCCTGCTACACTTGTCCTCAAAGATTTTTTTTGTTTCTCTCCCCAAATCCCCCACAAGACTGCAAAAATAAACCACTCCATACATAATTTGCCCTCGTTTCCCAAGGGATGGGAAGCATCATTGGGATTTGGGCTAACATATCTCTAACCATGCTAGGACACACCCAATCCATTCCAGTCAGCCTAATGAAACGCAGCCAAATCTGAGCGACCCACTCACATCTGATGAACAAGTGATCCATCGACTCCCCAAAATTCAGACACGAAGGACAAACCTGTGGAGATAAAATCATAAAACCATGAAAGGTCTCTTTGGTAAGATATCTGCAATGTTAATCCGATAAAGGAGGGTAGTCCAAACAAATGCCTTGACTCTTGGGGGAACCCTAGCTTCCCATAGCAAGGAGGTTGAAAAAGGAGGATGAGGGGCAACACCAGACGACAAGGATTTATGAAAGGATTTTGTGGAGAACACCCCCACATGGTTCAAGACACCAACCCTTGAGTCATTGAAAGCCTCGGCAATAACTGTGTTTTTGAGGCACTAAAACAAGGAAGCCAATTCTTCTAATTCAACCGATCTGAGATCCCTAAGGAATAGGAGATTCCAAGAGAGACCCAAGAAGAACCAACTTAAGACTTCAAAAACTAGAGACTCCTTATGGGAACAAATACGGTAGATTCTAGGAAAACAAGATGCAAGGGTAGTGTCTCCCCACCACAAGTCTGACCAGAAGCTAATAGACACTCCAAAACCAGCGGAGAATCTCACACTTCCAGAAGATATGGAATAAGTCAGAAATAGCCCTCCACAAACTGGCTGCTTTGATTCTCGCCTCATGGTTAGCGTCCCAACCATTTGCATGAGTCACATATTTACTAGCAATGATGGATCTCCACAAGGTCTCCCTCTCTACACTGAACCTCCATAACCACTTTCCCAATAGAGCGCGATTTCTAAGTTGAATATTACCCAGATTAAGTCCCCCTTGGTCCCTATCTTTGCATACTTCCTCCCACTTCACAAGGTGATCCTTTTTCTCCCCCTCCCACAACAAGTCTCTCTGAAGTTTTTCTATTCTATTATTGACCGTCCTTGGCATCTTAAAAAGGGACATAAAATAAGTAGGAAGGTTTCCTAATGATGCCTGAATCAAGGTAATTCTTCCCCCTAAAGAAAGGTAGTTCCTTTTCCAAGTAGCCAACTTCTTCTCCATCTTATCCATAACTGGATTCCAAAACTGAGTCCCCTATATTTCCATTCATCGATAATCCTGAGTACTTCAATGGCCACTCTCCCAAACCAAACCCCAATGGACCTAGCACTATCCTGAAGCATTCTTTCCTCCACGTTAATGTCGTACAAGCTACTCTTATCCATGTTTACTTTAAGCCCCGAGATCATCTCAAAACAGCTAAGGATGCATTTAGTCCAAAACACATTGTTCCTATCAGCCGCCATGAAAATAATGGTATCATCTGAAAATTGCAGATGAGACACCATGACCCTCTCACTTATTACTTTGAAACCACAGATCTTTCCTAACTCTTCCGTCTTCCTAAAAAACCTACTTAGGACATCGCTCACGAGGGTGAAAAAAAGGGGGGACAATGGGTCCCCTTGACGAAAGCCTCTAGAAGAAGAAACTAAACCCAAAATCCCACCATTTAAGCAAAAAGAGAACTACACATTTCTAACAGACCCTCTTACCCATTGGCACCATTTTTCCAAAAAATCCTTCCATCTAAGGACCGATTCCAAAAAATCCCATTCCACCTGATCGTATGCTTTCTCCAAATCCACTTTGAGCACCAAGCCCGATTCCTTTATTCTAACTTTCTCCTCAATAAATTCATTGGCAATAACATGCTACCCATGATTTGTCTACCTTGGATGAAGGCAAACTAATTTTTTGAAACCACTAGGCCAATCACCCCCTTAAGCCTATTAGCCAGTACTTAACTATAATCTTGTACACACTGGTTACTAGGCTTATAGGTCTAAAGTCCTTTACACACACTGCCCCTTTTATCTTAAGGATTAACACTAGAAATGTAGCATTGGTAGCTTTGTTAATCACCCCACTCGCATGAAACTTTTTCAAAACTCTCATCAAATCTTCTTTGATTATATCCCAACACTCCTAATAAAAGGCCATAGATAAACCATCAGGACCCAGAGCTTTATTGCTATCAATCTCCCAAATTGCCTTTTTCACTTCTTTCTCAAAATCTTTTCCCATGTCTCCCATTGTGTTTCCATTCAACCTAGGCCTTTCCAAATTACCAATCTCAAATCTAAATTTTTGCTCCGAAGTGTACAACTTGGAGAAGTACTCCGAAACTTCCTTTTCTATCTCTTTGTGATCCTCAATTAACATTCCATTTCTTTCCAACATCACAATATCATTCTTTTTCTTTCTAAAACTTTCCATTTTATGAAAATATTTTGTATTCCCATCACCTTCCGTTAACCACAACATTTTACATTTGTCTCCTTCAAAATTTCCTCTAAATCCTTTTTCAGTCTCCTCCTAGATTCCCTCTCTTAGTTATCCAAGGGTCGGGTCTCTTCCAGTCTATCCAAATTCTGAATACCTTCTAAAGCCACCTTCTTCCTTTCTGGATCCATCCGAATACCTCTTTATTCCACACCTTTAAGTTCTCCTTCACTCCTCTCAAAGATCTCATAAATTTGAAACCTTCCCATCCCTTTTCAATAGATCTGTTCTCCCACCATACTTTCACTTCCTCCTTAAATTTTGGGTGTAATACCCATGTATTCACTCAAATCTAAAAGGAGGGGGACCACTTCTCCCCATCTTATCGGTAGAGACTAAGAGAGGTGTGTGATCTGAAATAGGACTAGGCAAGGCTTTTTGAGAGAAGCATGGGGGAAATGTTCTTCCCAATCAGTAGAGACCAAGGTTTACAATGTCGTCGACATGTCGACCATTTTGGAACTTGCGACACGAAATCCATGAGAAGTCACGATATGTCGTGACATGTCGCGTTATGAGGGAAAAACTATATTTTGTAAAAAAAACCCTATAAAATTATGAAAACAGATTTTTTTTTTCCTTGATGTCGCGACATGTCTCAGGTCTTACCAGTTTGCGACATGTCTTGCGACATCGACATTGCAAACCTTGGCAGAGACTAGCAGTCTATCCAATCTGCAATACACCGGGTGTTCTTGTAAGTTGGACCAAGCAAATCTCCCCCCAAGAAGGGGATAATCGATGAGCTCACATTCATTTATAAAGTTACCAAATCCCTTCATACTTTTAGTCACTCGGTTTCTCCCTGTTTTCTCCTCTGAATATCTGAACACATTAAAATCTCCTATCAGGCACCAAGACTCCACCCACTTATCTCTCAGACCATTTAATTCATCCCAAAATGGATTCATCTCGGGCTTATTAGGACCATAGACCCCAATTAAAACCCATTCAAATCCATCTTCCACACTTTGAAATTTTATGGACAGTGAATATCTCCCTTTCAACACCTCCTTTTTAAATACACAGTCAACATCCCAAATAATATACACCCCTCCAAATCTCCCTACATAGGACAGAACCTCCCAATCTTTATTTTTGCACCACCTAGCTGCCTAATCAATATCTTAGATATCATTTCTTTCTTCGTTTCTTGGATCACTACAATCTCAGCCCTAATTCTCCTCCATACTTCTTTAGTAGTTCTGCTCTTTTCCTTACGACCCAAACCTAGCACATTCCAACTGATTATCTTCATTGGTTAACTTCCCCCATCTCTCCTACAAGTTGAAGTTTAGACTTTTTCCTCGTATATCGAAAACGCCATTGAAGGTCCCTATTTACTCTAGACTCGTCCCCGCTCCCATGGTCTTGCCTAACTCTAAACTCACTTCCACTCCCTATACACTAACTCTCTTTTTTCTCTAAAGTCATTCACAGCTGACGACATGGCGATATTATCCACATTTCCACCTCTCACCTCAAGGTGAAACTCATTAGCTAACTTTAGTAATCCCTCCCACTCATTCCTCTGTTCTTCCTTGTCACCACCACTACTATCCTTCCAAGATACAAGTTCTCTGCCCGATTCATTAAACCGGGTCTCCTTCACCATATTATCCCTGCCCGTGTTGATTGAAAGTGGTATAGGAGGACCTTTGAGAGAGAGAGAGAGCCCTATTCAAACCATTCTGCCAGCACATGTTGTCAGAGACAATAGAAGGGATTCCAACCATTTGACAAAAATAATCTAACGGCGTACCTAGGCAATCTGACTTCTCCATATTTTCCTTTGATGAAGGAGGAGAAGAGAAATGACTAGGGAATGCTACTGTTGGGACAGTGGGGTCTGAAGTGGGGATTAAGGAAAGATTGCCCTCAAAAGACAAGCCCTTATTGTGATTTCCACTGCAGAACATGGTTTCATTTCCACGATCCCGATCCGTAATCTTCTGAATCATCGGGGATCCATTGTAAAGCACTTCCGTGGACAACGCTTTGTCCCCTCCATCAACCTGATCGACATGCACCGAAATCTCTTAGCTTGGATGACTGTAAGAAATTTCATTTGAAAAATCATAATCCACCAGTTTTAATTCTGGAACACTTCCTCCTCCAAATCCTATAGTGCCTAACCCTTGAAAGGAATCGTCGGCCATCTTCGGAGCTCAGTTCACTGCACTATGACAAACCCACCTCTCCCGATCTTCTCCCAATAATGAAAAATCAACTGAATCGTCCTCATCAACCATCTTTGATATTGAAGGAGGGTGACGAACCCTACCTAGTAAGCTTCCCTTCTCCAGAGTAGGCCTTTGACTATTGCAGCCTACCATCGTCTCCGATCTCTTGAATGGGCTCGATCAGACGTCTCTTCTGTCACTGCTTGTATGCGATTCCATCTCTAAACCTTTCAGCACTAGACATCTTCTGACCTCTCTCTCAATCAGTTCGCAAATCGTTTCTGATCTTACTCCTTCACCTCCTTTTCTTCCCATACTTGGGGGGCTTCCTCTGATCAACGATTTCCTCCAAAAGCTGGGAGCTCTTGATTTTCTCCTCCCTTTCCTATTATTAAGTCCTCTCCCAAGTGGGCTTTTTGATACGGATCTAAATCTAACTTTTGAAAGACCTCTGATCCGCACTAAAGTCCCTACAATGATTCTTAACCATCTGGGCCAAGGTGGGCTTGTAATCATCACGGGACCTACCTTCCCTAGATATCGACCCATAAGACACTAAAGGTTTAAGACATTCGCGGGCCCCGAAAGGCCTTAGGATTGATGGGCCATCACGATCCCCAAGCCAAAAGCAGCTGGGCCAATCGGATGGGTTTAACATCATATGACGGGCTAAAGAGAAATTTGAATTTGACTTTGACAGCTCTACCTTCTCATGACAAGTGGTCCCTCCCTCTGACCACCTATCCACTCCCCTCTGTTCGTCCTGCACACCTACGAGGCCACGTAAGCCACAACTGTACCCGCCCTCAGACCGTACAACGTCTTCTTCCTCAGACCTCCCTGGTTTTGGTAATATGCTGAAACTCACTGAAATCTTCGTGGAAGCAAAAAGAACACTTCAAAACTACTCAAACCATCCCAAAGAACCATTAGCCTAGGAATTTTTCTGTCTAGTGTTTCTTTCACCTTAATCTCGACCTTACCCAATCCATTTTCCATCATCACCATTTCTTCTACATCCATTAACCCTCCACAGCAATTCCCTATTATTTTGAAGGTCTCCAGTGCCATTAGTTGTACTAGTATTCTTTCAACCACCATAGAAATACCATCGTGAACCCACGGCCCAAACATTGTGCCTTCACCCAAAGACCATCTACTTAAGCACATCGACTTCTCTTCGGTCGTGCTTACCTTCTTCTGAGTGAAACTTCTGGCCTCAGCCTCCGATTTTGCAAAGAATACCGCCTTCCTGGGATTAATCACATATACATCCCCAATCTCTACTCCTCCACATTCATCAGATATTTTTCCTTTCATTGATTTCCATTCACAATATGGAAAATGGGCAATGCAACTTATCACAAATGCCCATTTCGAATTGTTCAGGTATATTGCCACCACTGAAGCCCATCCAAGGTTGGAGATCCTCCCTGAGACCGAATTCCTTCAACTAACTCTTCAAGCCCTAGATTCCTTCCTTCAACCCCTATCGATGCCATTCTCCTCTCATTGTGCTTTGAATATTGTTTTGGGCATTGATTTGCTTGCAATACAATGTTAGTCATCTCTGAAATGTAGTTCCACCCTTTCATCTGGTTCTCTTTGGGCAAGAACACCATATGATGCCTGGCTTTGTTGATGATAGAAGTGATTTTGATAAATGGCCCTCTCGTATTTTTCTTACATCAACAGGATTACTTGTGCTGAAAATCCACATGAACGGATGTTTTTAGCCATTTCTTTTTCTCGTGTTCTTTTTTACTAGGAAACAACTATTAAGGTACTAAAAAAAGAACATATAAGGATATAAAATGAGGATTGTTTTCGGCATGGAGAACCATATCATTGGGGTCCCTTAAGTGGTTATCCTTGACCAACTGAAAACTTTCAATGCATTCATGCATTAGTGCTTAAGGTGAAAGAAGAACATAAATTAAAGGGTACAAAATGACCAAACCGGATGGTTTCCAGCATGGAGAATCTTATCATTGGGGCCCTTTAAGTGGTTGCCTTGATCAACTCAAAACCCTTAATGCGGTTATGCGGTTATCAACTCAAAACCCATATGCCAAGATAAAAGGCACCAGAACCTTCAAATTTTATCAAGTTATATCAGCACTTGTGCATTGTTTAGATTCTACTTAATCATTTAAACAAATACAATGGCTACGTCCTATGGTTACACTGAGATTTCTTGTGATTCAGAAGCAAAAAAGTTACCAGCCATAGAGTTAAACATATCACAATATTCCGAGGCATTGGTCATTCTGCTATATGCTTGTTTTCATCCACCAAAATATCATCTAGCATCTGCATAAGATCAGCTAGCAAAGGAACACCAATCTAATAAGCGCCTCTCTTCAGATACTTTCTGTAAACCTAATAAATGCTAGTAATCAAGAAGTAGTGGAAAGAAACAATAATAAACTTGCAAATAGAGAGCATTTAACCATCAAACTCATAAAGGTATCCAACATGCCAATCAACATAAATTGCACCACTAAGGGTGCAAGTTGGACCAGTTCAACTCGAGAACTGACCGACCAGACCAGCTTTGGGACAGTTGGGGTTGGGTTTTTCCTAATTTGGTTTGGTTTTGGTTCAAAAAAAAACTCCACCTGACCAAGGTTGGTTTATCCAACCTATATATAAGTAAAATAAATACATGTATAAGAATATGTACATGTCATATATCATACATATTCAAATCTAAGAATATGTATTATATTAAACATGGATTGGGTAAACCAAACCAACCAATATCTTTCTAACCTTTTTATATTTTTGATAAATATTATTATATTCTAATTCACTAACCCGACCTAAACTAAATCAATACCAAAAACTAGGTTGGGTTGGACAGGGTTTAGGATTTATCTATAGGAAGTCAGTTCAGTTCTGGGTTGAAGGGGATCAATTTCAGAATTGGTTCAGTTAGGTTCTGGGTTGAGCCCCATGTACCCTTGAGTAGGTCCAGGATAAACATCATCCTGACCCAAACCAACCGAGTTGGAATCCCATGACACTAACAACTGATATTCACACATCACTAAGCCAAATTGATTAGTGATACTGTTTCAGATACCAATCACACAGAACACCTTCAAAGGCAAAAGTATGACCGGCTATCATCCAACTGTCATAATGGAAGTCAGCCCTTCATGGCTATATTCTTAATAGCCTACCATCTACACAAATGCACCAATTATGGTAGCTGTTTGGTATAAGAAGTGCATACACAGCATCTAAACCCATTACTTGTCAATCAACACCTTCAAATGAGCAATATATACTATGACCAAACCCATAATAACAACAGCTGTTGGCCACTATATCCAGTGACAGATCCCCAAAGAGTTCTTAATTTTTCAAACAAAAATAATTTGTCAAGCATTTATACCTAAACAATTTTAAATAAAAAAAATATATATTATAACCTCTTGAAATATAGGTGTGATAATTTTGGTAAGGAATGTAAGGAAATAAAACATTAGTTTCATAGAAACACAAAATTTACATGTTTAACTTGAACAACTTTGACCTTTAAATTAGCATGATAATGATCATGACTCATGAGTAAGACCATGATTCCTATCAACAATTCTTCAATTTCTCAATAAATGTTTAGATACTAAGACAATTCCTGAGAAAACTGTAGGCACAGCAAACTATTACCAGATAGCTCAAGGAGAATGTAGCATAATACGGGATTATGTATAAAATGGCTTAAATTATAATACTTCTTCTTTTATTTTTTTGTAAGCAATACTTTTTCATTTTTATTCCTTAATAAGACATTTCTACCAAGCTTTCACTTTGGCATAACCTTTAAATGGATTTATCCATATTCTTTATCTGTATACAGAAATAAAACTGTAATCAACTAGTTTGAGATCACTCTAAATTGCAACATCAATAATATTTCACAACTAAACAAATATTCTTCTGATCCATTTTTCTGTTTTCAAGTCTTTCATATTCCATAATTGCATTTCATTCATTATTTTGTCAACAATGAAGAAAGTTAGGAGATTTAGCAAAAAACAAGAATAAGATGAGAGGAATGTGGTTAATTTCTATTGCTTTAACATACTGATGATGGCAATGTGCAATAAAATATTGAAAACAGCAAACCATTGCTTTAAAAAGATATGTCCAGCGAACTTTAGTAAGTACTAACTGACGTACTCAACCAAATAAGAAAGAGAACGAACCTGTTATAGTACTCCTTGACCGAGAGAACAAGATTGAGCACAACAGCCTCCCCTACCAGAACATAGACAACTCCGAATCGAACATACCACCGAAATTCCCTGATATAGATTTTAGTTTCTACATAAATCATGGCCAGCATAGAGCACCAAGCAAGAGTCTCAATGAGCAGAGAAGCAATCTGCAAAACAAAACCTAAATTATTAAGCAGATGAATATAAAGTTAGATTTATTTTCTTTTTCTGTAGACATACTTTTGCTCTCCTGCATAGAGAGTAGAACTACAGGATTAGAACTTTTGACTGTTAATATTGAGCTTTAAGTTGAGAATTTGAATATACTTGTCTTTCTTAGAGCTGGCAGGCATTGCACTCTATTTTGAGTTTGAACTAACTATTTTTTTTTAAATTATCGTTGTTACACATGTTCTTTTATCTGCTGTTCTGTAAATCAGCATTCGTTCCTCTATCTGGAAGTCTTTCAATCAAGTAAGGATGTCCGCAATGGTGTCCTTGTAAGCCAATTTTAGACATTTTCACGTTATTATTCTGATTGTTCACATCCAGTCCTTTGTACTATCTTCTTATGTAATTCACGATGATTTATTCTTTTGAGCTTGAACTAACTTCTTTTTTTATTATTATCCTTGTTATACGTGTTCTTTTATCTGCTGTTCTCTAAATCAGCATTCGTTCCTATATCTGGAAGTCTTTCAATCAAGTAAAGATGTCCGCAATGGTGTCCTTGTAAGCCAATTTTAGACATTTTCAAGCTATTATTCTGATTGTTCACATCCAGTCCTTTGTTCTATCTTATGTAATGCACAATGGTTTGTTCTTTTGAGCTTGAACTAACTTTTTTTTTAAATTATCCTTGTTACACGTGTTCTTTTATCTGATGTTCTGTAAATCAGCATTCGTTCCTCTATCTAGAAGTCTTTCAATCAAATAAGGATGTCCACAATGGTGTCCTTGTAAGCCATTTTTAGAAATTTTCACGTTATTATTCTGATTGTTCACATCCAGTCCTTTGTACTATCTTCTTATGTAATTCAAGATGATTTGTTCATGCGCTCATTATGTTACTTCATATTTATGGACCTGGGGTAAGAAGCTTTCAACAAAAGCTATGTTCTTGGTGGGATTAGTCTATGGAAAGACTATGAAGAGTGGTGGGTCACCCTAGAGGCACTTATGTGGTCAATGTATGGAAAACAATTTCCACACTCTTAGATTGTTTACAGGCTGTTATCAAGTTTGTGGTGAGAACAGGTACTCATATCATTTTTTGGGAATACGGGTAGGGTGACTATGTTCCTTTGAGAAGCTTATTTCACAAGTCTATTTAATTTCAGAAAACAGAAATGCTTAGGTAAGTCATTTCTTGGAGGAAGAGACTTCTAGTAATCTAGTGGGGTATGAGTCCCACTTTTTTAGGAATCTGAAGGATTGCGAGATTGGTCACTTTAGAGGGATGCATTGTGATCTTTGTTCCTCTACTCTTGTTGTTGGGCCTGATACGAGGTGCTGAGGTGGTGCCAGTGGAGCTCTAAAGGGAATTCTCTATGAGGTCCTTTACTAACGCTGATGCTTGTTTAGATCATAATCAGATCGTCTAAACAGCCCCTGTCCCATCTGGAGTTGCTTTCTTCTTATGATCAGCTGCATCGAGGAAAATATTAACAATAGAAAATCTGCTAGCTCGGACTTGTTCAGTATTGGAGCGGACAATACAGTTACTGATACTGTAAACCCTGTCCACGTGAATGACAGGACTGATATGTAGATAAGCATTCAGTCCTACTTTTTTTTGTATCTTGTATGGTACTTCTTCCCTAGAATGATGTTTCTGATATTGCCCCTTCAAAAACCTTCCTGGTTTTAGTCTAATCATCACAACATCACTTGGATTGAACTCAATAAATCTCCAGTGCATCAGCATTTGTTTTTGTTGCTCATTGCTCAAAGCAATCTTTCTTCTAATATCTTCATGCTTTGATTACTATGTTTAGCAAAATTTTTAACTTCTTCACTAGGCTTTGATGAGATAGGCAACAGAATGAGATCAATCAGTTGTTGCATTGTCGTAATTAAACAATCTCAAATGATGGCATTTCCGTGGTGCAATTCATAGAAATATTGCAAGAAAACTCAGAAACAAGAAGAATATGATCACATGTTCCACTTTTAGAAGTCACTACATGTTTAACTCTTTTGAACACATTTGTTTACCAATACAAGATTTTAGGCCATTGCAAACTCAACAATAGCTTCCCCATTTATGACCAAAGCCTTACCCTCCATGTGCTCTATCCTAGACGCAGGTGCTCTTTCCATTACATCTACTAACTTTGACCTTTTTCCGTGCAAATGTCTCTATAATCCATGCAGCTAGACAAATAGTATTTTCTTAGACTGGATTCTTTTCTCATACATGTCCAATCTAATTGAGAACCCTTGCCAACCTTCCCATTGCACCTACACCTCATCATACTGTTTGTCTCTAGAGGTGTCCTAGCGAAACCTCTCATTTGCACTTTAACTGGATATTTCTGCAACACATCATTTCAGATGAATACTCTAGCTCAGTTGGAATAATGGTTTAGGATCCATGTCATAAGGGAGTGGGAGAAGTTTCACGCAAGTTGCTAACTTGAGGAACCCACATTTACCAGGGTTTCCAACCAACTATGCACAAAAGATATAGCAATCCAAACAACATCAGCAGAGATAATGACAACCATTTCTCCTTTCCTAATACATTATCTTTAACAATCAAAATGTAACTCAAAACATTAATGTCCTAACGTGTACCCTCTTTATACCAACAAAAAATGAAGCACCTAGGGGTGAAAAATATGTCTGATGATTTTTTAAATATTTCCAGGTTGGAATGTCACTGAACCCAATTCAAGATGGTCAAATTTATGCAACTCTACTCACTTAACAGAACCGCTAACAATCAAGGTTGTCAAATCGTGAATCGGATAATGAATCGTTAGAGGTCATTTAGAATCGAATCGTAATTTTGAATCGTAAATCGTAAGATTCATAGTAATTTTAGTAGGAGTAGTGTTTGGGGTTTAGATTTTGGGATTCTCTAAGGAGAAGGGCTTTGTATTGTTTAAAATACGTAAACAATATTTCTTTATGTATATTTATTGTTTTAGTGTACTATATTCTATATAATCAAGGATCAAAAGAGAAAAAGGGAAATTATTCTATAAAAAAGAACAGGTCATCTTTATTTGGTGTTGCAGAGTTGAATCGTATGTTTGAATCGTACTATTCATACAATGAATCGTAAGAGTTTAACAACAAACCTAACAATAACTAAAAGTAGAGACAGAATATGGTCATCAAACCACAAAATCTATATTACAAAATAAATAATTGTGTTTCAAATATAGAGGCATTCAGGTACATATTTATACCATGTTAGTGGATAAATCAAAATTGGAAAAACTTTAATTTGAATTATGTCAATAAATGCGCGAAACAATAGAGAGTAATATGTGCATTTAAAATAAATATTTTGAACAAATCTAGAAAACTCACCTCAAAGGGAGCAAGAGAAGTGTGTCCATCCAAATTAAAGATTGATATGCCCATGACCAATCTGAACAAAGGTTCAGCAGTACAATAACCAGCCAAAAGAC
>JAUPMG010051091.1:0-13886 GCA_031762675.1 Pachysandra terminalis | reverse complement strand
TCCATCTTAATCATCATGTCAATAAGCACTGTTACATAATCAATATTCTTATAATCACAGAAAATAAGAATATTTTGGGTTCAATCATAATAAAACTATGGCCAAATCGTTCTATTAGGCTTGAGTATAAACATTAAATCCGATTCTTATAACAATCCTCCTAACTATGCAACCATCATACATAAAGAATAAACCAAGTAATCATATAATTAAACCTATAATAAAAAAGGGAAGAGTTTACATCAATAACCTAATAAGAGATTAGCCATTCTTAAGGTTGTTGGAAATCCCTATGTTGAGGTGAAATCCATTTCCTAGTCGAGCACTTTCTGGTTCTTCTACTGCTCCCCAAAGGAAGCAGCCTTCAAAGCCTTCAACTAGATTCCTAATCTATCTGTGATCCTCTATGAGATGTGATATGAGAGATCTTTAATTTCAAGATTTGGATCCTTTAAATAGACATTAAAACTCTAAAACATCTAATCCTAAGAGTACAAAGACAACCCAATTTATGATAAACTAGAACACTTTCTTGATAAATTCAAAATCTCGGCTTTATTTTCAGACTAACCAAAATAGCCCCCTTGCAACTCAATGTTTACCTAGAAAACATTAGAATTTGAATGTATCTATTAGATAAAAAGTTGTAGATATTTTGTTTATCTTTCCAGGGACACCGAAATCACCTTAATCGGACTTATATTGAATGAGTTATGACCAAAATACTGAAATCTGCTATGTTTTTCTGGGTTGATCTTTAACTTGGTCTTTTGGGCTTTTATTTGGGCTTTCTCCTCCATCTTCAAGGTATAATTGGCTTGAGTTTTAAGCTTTGCTCATCTCCTCTTAAGAACCTTGAAGCTTGATCCAATTGAGGCTTTATTTAACCCTTCTTAGTCCATATTCTCACTAACATCACCAATCCTGCAAAACATAGAAAATGCATTAATTCATCTATTTAAAGCATAACTCAAGAACTAATAAGCATGAGAAATAAGTCTAAAAGTACAAGTGTGAGACACTTATCAGGACCCATCAAGAGCAATATAATAGCTCTTTTTCAAAGTCAAAGATTCCATCTTCTTATTTGAAGAGTCTTATCTATAAGTGGGATCCACCTTGTAAGATTATGCCATGTGGCATATTTGGATCTCAAAATTTTCTCTATCTACCCTAGTATCCTTAGATGAAAATGCTAATATCCTCAAATAGTTTGTACATGAAAATTTTAGTTACTCATTTTTGAAAGCATGTTGTAATATGTGATGAAAATACTAGTATCCTATGATCACAATGCTAGTATCCTTATATGAAAATGCTAGTATCCTCAAATAGTTAGTACATGAAAAGTTTAGTTACTCATTTTTTAAAACATCTTGTAATCTGTGATGAAAATACTAGTATCCTATGATAAAAAGGCTAGTATCCTTCGATGAACATACTAGTATCCTTCGATACTAAAAGCTAGTACACCAATTTTAAAGCATTTTGTAATCTGTGGTGAAAATTCTAGTATCCTATGATCAAAATGCTAGTATCCTCAAATAGTACATGAAAAATTTAGTTGCTTATTTTTTAAATTAACCTATTTCTTTTTAACTCAGTCAAATGGGTCCTTAAGGTCTGTTCAGAATTTCTGGTTTTTAGGTTAGATCTTATGGGTTGGTTGGTTGAGGGTTTGGGTTTGGGTGGTTCGGATTTGGTTGGTTTGGGTTTGATTTAGGGGGGTTGGATTTGATTTGGTTCGAGATGTTTTTGTTCTTTTTTTTTTATTTAGGGATTTTTTTGATATTTTCTATTTTTTTGGGGAGGGGTTGTTATGACATTTTGTTTTTATTTAGAGATTGAGAGAGAAAGAGAGCGTTGGAGGATGAGGGAGAGAAGATTGAGAGAGAGAGAGAGAGAGAGAGAGAGAGAGAGAGAGAGAGAGAGAGAGAGAGAAGAGGGGTGTTGCAGAACAAAAGAGAGAGTGCAAGTGGAGGTGTGCGGGGTCGTGCGGCTGATGCGATCGTTGGTGACGATCCCTGCATGTAGAGCAGCAGGAAGAAGAAGAGACCAGTGATGGGGGAAGGAGAGAGAGAAGAGCACTGTAGTAATTTAATTATCTTTAATTTTTTGAAGACAAATAAAAATAAGAGAAAGGGTAATTTGGGAAGAAGTCACTTTGCTACAGTGCAAAGTTCCTTCTTCTCAATTATTTTTATGGAAATATCCTTTAGCCTAAGAAAAACTTTTCAAGTGACTTTTTTGTAAATAAAGTTAAAAAGGTACCCTTTTCTCTAATTTTTCCTCAATGGATATGTATGCATCACCGGTGGGGATCACAATTACAAAATAAATATGTCTTGCCTTGAATGGTTTCCAGGTACTTAACAAATATCATGTCTGGGCATAAAATTATTTTTCGTAAGGTAGGTGGCTAATCAGGTGTCCTTCCCATACAAAAATTAATAAATAAAAAACACATAAACCTGATATTAGATAAACCTATATATTAAAAAAAAAATTGTTTCAATTGTTATTAATAGTGTGGCAACCATATGAGGAAACAAGACCAATCTCCATGTAGAGATGAACTTACAACTAGTGAAAATAAAACTCGTTTGAGTCAAAGTTTTCAAGTTTTAAAATACTCGAGAGTGATAGACTGGAAAAAGTACGCTCCATAGCTGAACATTTGTAATGGCGCATAGCGAATCTCCGGGAATCAATAGAGTGGTAGCTGAGGATTTAAAGAAGCGCGCTCAGAAGAACGAAGACCCTCCAGGGTCGAACAACGAGAACGCTCTGTGGGTAAGAAGAAGGAAGACCACTCTGGTTCTAACCCTACCCCCTTCAAAGCTGCTCTCATGAGCCAGAATACTTTAGAAGCCTGGATTAGCGAGGAATCGGAAGAGGAGTTCTTGGACCTGGACGTCGATAATTTAGACCTTTCTGACCCCTCTATCCCAGAGTCTCACTTGACAGGGAGGATAAAATCCGTATCAGAAAACCTTGGAAGAAGCCACTGATCATCAAAGTCATGGGGAAAACAGTTGGCTTCAGGCATCTCAACCAGAGGGTACATCAACTGTGGAATCCAACAAGATTAGTAGAGCTGATCGACATTGGCAACGAATACTACCTTGTGAAATTTAGGTATAAGCAAGACTACAACAAAGGTCTCATGGAGGGTCCATGGCTCATCTCTGATCATTACCTGACCATCAAGAAATGTTCCCCTCATTTCTGAGCCAAATACACTAAAATATCCAAGATAGTTAGTTGGCTCAGACTCCCGGAACTACCAATTGAATATTTTGACAAAGAAATCCTCTTCAAGGTTGGCAACGCCATTGGCAAAGCAATTAAAATTGATATCAACACGGCTACTACGTCTAGAGGAAAATATGCCAAAATATGTATGCAACTGGACCTGAATCAACCACTCAAAACGAAAGCTCTCATTGATAACCACCTTCAACTCAATGAATCCGAAGGCCTCCACCTTATTTATTTGTCATGTGGGAGAGTTGGCCACAAAGATAGTGATTGCCCTGTGAAATTGAAAGGGAAGCATGTCCTTGGTGATGGGGATACACCGTCAAGCAGCCACAATCCAAGAAATGAGATCCCCTCGGGGACCATGATCCTCAACCCAACACCTCCTATGGCCTCTGGATCCTCACTTCAGGGAAGCCTCATCAGAATAATCAGAACCACGACAGAGAACACCAGGCTTCAACGGGTCAGACCCGACCCAACACAGGTGAGAAGGGTTCTCGTTTTTCTCCACTATCTGTTGAATGCCCAGATTCGTCACGTCAACAGACACCAATGCTACCATTGCAAACCAGTGAGACTTGTCCTCCAAGGCACAATGAGATGAGATGGCAAAAGAAGAGATCCGGATCAAATCCCCATAGTAGGAAGCCATTCAATACTTCAGCAGAAACGAGCATTATACTCGACATGCAGTCGTCGCATGGTCATTCGGCACCAGGTTTTGATGCTGAGAAGATGGGAAATGACAACCGAAATGATTACATAGAGATGTAGGACAACATTCCCACCTTGCTTGTATCTCCTTTTGAAAATCAAGGTAACACACCTGCTATAGGAACCCACTCCCAACACGGAGAGAGAAGAAATGACGAGAGAGCTAATGGAGACGCTAAAGGCGCTGCTCCTGGAACCACCACTTGCAGAGAATCATACGGAGGACAATGCACGCTTGGAAGCTCCCAGGAGCCCCCCATCTCCTATAACATGGCCTCTTCTCCTAGACCGAATCATCACTTCAAAACCAACACCACTCTTTCAGATGGAGTTGGTGGAGCCTCTTCATCACACCAACCCCATCATCACCGGGCGTGGTCATGAGAGGCCAAACGGTGAACCAGGTTCCCACTCTGATCTACAAGATCCTAGTGGAACGACCTATGGAGCTAATGATGAACAGGATTCAACGAGCTGAGGTGATAGTTGCGATGACCTTGATAGTGGTGACGGTTTTCCTGGAAATCCTATCACGACACGAAATAGATGAAGAAAAAATAAACTTCAAGGTGCTGCTCACTCCATGCCAGCTTCAGCGAAGAATGTCCGTGTGTCACATCTCAAACTTGAAAGTCTCAATGGAGTCCCCAAGTTTAAGTTGTAGCTCTCACCTCATATCCAGATGAGAGTGGATAAGCAATACATAACCAAAATCATTGATTTAAGAAGGATATTATATAAAGTAAAGTTATAGAAAAGTAGTATTATTAAGATAATATCTATCACATAACATCCTTCAAACAGAAAACAACGGAAAGAAAATAATACTAGTCTCATGCTTCAAATCAATCTCTATTAACAACAATGAAACCCTACTTCAAGTTCTTAATAACAACTAACATATTCAAAGCATCCTTGTCCTCCATCTTAGTCCTCATAGTCCTTATGTCCTGTCACGAACCAAACCAGAAATCCCAATTCTTAGATTTCAAGCTTAATTCGTAACTCTCACCCCATATCCAAATGGGAGTGGTAAGCAATATCTAACCAAGATTGTTAAATCATAAAGGATATTATATTGGATAAATTCATAAAGATTAATATTCTTGAGACAATATTCAATATACACAACCTTCAAACAAACAACGGAAAATCAACACTAGTCTAGTGGTACAATCAATTCCTAATAACTATAGAAATTCAACTAAATAAACATTTAAATTACAACGGTTAATCCCTACTACAAATTCTAGCAAAAACCTCAATAAAATCGTAATAAAGACTAATGTCTTGACGAAACCAAATATCAGGATATCAAAGTTATTATAAAAAATCATATTAAAGAGTAACAGTAAAGTTAAATATTACATTCAATCCAAAGTCAAACATCGAAAAATAAATAATAAAAACTAAGTTCTATACTTAATCAAATTCCCATTTAAATAGTCATCCAACAAGATAATTCGAGTAAAATCTATTAAATCCATATTACATAACATCATTCAAAATAAATGTCTTCATCTTCATCAGGGTTCCGTCTTGGTCTTCGTGATCCTGAGTGTAACAACACGAAAAATTGAAGTAGAAAAATTATTTTTATATAAGGGTACAACAGTAATTTAGTAGGATAAACTATATCCTTAAACATTTATACAATAACTATATACTTTCATTAATGTATATTATTTTGTGATCACACATTATAACATAAGGTATTGTTTAAGACTTAATTAATTAAGTATTGGGCTTAATTATAACGAATTGGGCTTATAAACTTTAACTGGGCTTAAGTGATTAAATATGGACCTTAATTAATTAATTAGCTTAGTGAGCTTAAGTTATTCTTAAGGCCCAAACCAACAAATAAGATTTAAAATATAATAAATTCGTATTTATTTAATACATTCTAGAAAACCTAAGTTAGAATTTGATTAGGAGTCCCAAATAGCTTAAAAACAAAGCATACTTTAAATAAGATAATTAAAGACTAGTTAACTAAGACTAGGATAATAATCAAGGGCTGAGATTACGTAGGAACATCTAATCTACTTTAAATGGTTAGGATTAATTAAGATAATTAAAAGCAATCCTAAACTAACAAGGATTAAGATTAGATAAGGTAATCCTATTAAGACTAAAACACTTAGATTAATCTAATGGTTAGGATTTAGTAGGAACACTTAGATTAATTTAATGGTTAGGATTAAAAGGAAGAGACATGAAATCTGATTAGGATTAAGGTTAAGCAGTATCAATAATTAATTCATCTAGAAGCTTTGAATTAAAAGGAAAAAGAGTTACAATCTAAATAGGATTAAGATAGGATAAAATCAGGGATTAGTTCGTTTAGAACTAAGACATTTTAATCTAAAGGCTAGCATTGAACTAATCTAATCTAAGGGCTATAAACTAAAACACAATACAACTTAGATAAAAACTCCCAGATTAAATAGGAAGCTAAAAGAAAACTATATATAAACACTAGTAGGGACGAGTGGATCATATTCCAAAAGAGAGAGAGTGAGAGAAGAAGACTGCTGAAGGTTGGAGAAGACGAATAGTTCAGAACTTGAACCAAGAAGAGGAAGAAGAAGATTCAGCAAGCAAACCCAAGGTAAGTAATCGGATTAAACTCTATTTTCGAAGTGAAATAGGTGTCTAGGTCATATTCAATGAGTATGACATCGCACAACCTCAAAATCTTTATCTTCTATGCTTTTCTACATAAGCCCTAAAATTGGAAAACTGTACAGATATGAACTTTCAATTACTGCACCTATGTATGTATTTTATATAATTTATTTTATATTTTTTTTGAGTTGCCCCTTTTAGTTAGGAACACAACAAAGCAAGTTTGAACTAATTTCATTGAAAATTTCCTAAGTTATGATTTATTTTCTGACCTTGTGTCAATACTAGAAACCAAGAACCCAGAAATCTGTCAAATTTTATGTTCATCGATTAAAGAAATTATCCTAATAATTTTATATATTTTATTTGATATTTGTTCTAGATTTTTATTTGAGTTATGACTCCTACAAAACATCTTTGAGGTGATTTCGATAAGTATACACATAGTTGTGGTCAAATTACTAACGATACGTCAAAACTGTCAAAACACTGGTTTGTTCACCGAGAACCAACTCGGCATATTGAGGGTATGCCGAGCCTAATCATCTGGCAGGAACCTAGAAACCCTCTAGGTGCACCAAAAAACCCCAAAAGTGCTCCGGTTGTTATGAAACTTCACATACATTCTTATTTTGACCTAATTAAACTGATTTTGATGTTAGATGTGCTAAATTATAATTATTTCATATACTTGCTTCTTTATGGACCCTTTGGATTTATTGGTGGATATTTGATATTTTTATATGCATTATATTTCTTGTTTATTTCATGTCCAACATGTTAATTAGTCTTATTACACATTGTACACTTGCTTTATGCTTAGTTAATGTGCACCTACACTCCTGATCCGCGTTCCTTGAGCCTTGCCTTCTTCCTTGAGCCTTCCCTGTGTTTCTCCTCCGGCACGCTGCTGGCGCCAGAGCCTTGCCTCTGCTCTCGTGTACTCCCTTGCTGTCCCTCATGGGGAGGAAAACTTGCAAAGCATCCTCCCCTGATGCGTCTTTGTTGCCTCCCCCTGCCTTCTCCTTTTCCAAACCTCTTACCCTAGCTGATTGTTCAACTCTTCCTGACCCTTCCGTTTCTTCTGGCCCAGGTTGTATTCTCTCTCCTCCCTCTAGAGGCCTTTCTAGAGCTGCTTCCTCACCTGCTCGTCTTTCCTCCACCCCTTGCTTTCTTCTCCCTCTTATGAAGGTGGCTCTATTCTACTCCCTCATTCTTCTTCTTCTCCCACCCCCTCCCTTGTCATACCTTCTTCCTCTCCTCAGTTTCTTCCTCTGGGGCAGGTTGCACCCCCCTCCTCGTCTTTTCCATCTTTGACGTCTCCTTGCACATCGCCGGTCTCTTCTCTCTCTCCGGCGGGTCCTAGTCCATCCTACTTGCTCTCTGCTCCTTCCCGGGCTTCTCTTGGGGCTGGGTCAGGTCCTACTGGACTTGACCCGTCTAAATATTTTCATATCTCCCCCTTTTCCCGCCTTTCAGCTGAGGTCTCCCCTATTGCTGTTTGTGGTAAGCTGTCTCACAATGGTTCTGCGAAAGGTCTGTTGACCAAACCTGTTGTATTTCCTATTAAGGAAACTGCTGTAGCTGCATTGTGGAAGGGAGGTCTTCCCCTCACTGCGCCTATCACTCCTTCCCTCTCTTGCTCTCCTGCCCGCCTGCACCACCCTGCTCAAGGTCCTGAGCTGTGTTTAACCCATTTTCCTGAGAGCATTTCGCCTTCCACCAGGCCTTCTCCGGGAATTGCAGCCTCTGTGCCTGTCACATCTACATTCACTGGCATCCCAGCTAGCGCCCCCCCTCGTCCCAGCCTGCTCTTCGAGCTTGGTCCAGCCTGTTTGCTAACTCAGCTCCCCCTCTCACACTCAACTGATGTACATCCCTCCTTCGCTTAAGGATGGGAGGTTAGTGGTCTGCCCTCCTAGGGAGGTCATTGATGCAGGCATTGCCCTGTGGCAAGGCACCCTTGTTCGGCATTTTCTGGACAAGAGATTACCCCTGAATGTGGTGATGACTTTTGCTAAACAATTGTGGGGTAAACTTAGCAATGTTGAGGTAACAGCTAATAATAATGGCTTTTTCTTTTTTAAATTCTCCAGCAAGGAAATTAGAGACAAGGTTTTAGCCTCAGGACCTTGGCATTTTTGTGGAAAGCTCTTAATCTTGAGAGAATGGAGATCAAAGATGCCACTGCTCAAGGAATGTATCAATATAGTACCTATTTGGATTAAGCTTTTCAACATCCCTCTTGAACTTTGGACCTCATAAGGGCTTAACTATGTGGCAAGTGCAGTGGGATATCCTCTTAATGCTGATACAACTACTAAGAACCGCTCAATGATGAACTTTGCGAAGGTCTGCGTTGAGATCAATGCTGAATCTGATCTCCCAATAATTTCTCACTTAACATCCCAGTCAACCCTTTGATTGAGGAAATCATTGATATTGAGTGGAGTACATGTGGAAACCTCAAGTGTGCACTAATTGCAAGTGCTTTGGGCATTGGACCAAAGGTTGTCCTATTGCTGCTAAGGTACCTAAGTAGTAGGTGCTTACTGGGAGATTAGTGAACCTGGAATGTAATCAAGAAGAAGAGCCTATGACTAACCCTTCAACCCCTAAGGAAGGTGAAATACTTCAGAGCAACTTCAGTGTGGAACACAATGCTGAACCTAATGCTCAAGGGAAGCATAACCACTCTACTGTTTTAACTAAAGAGGGTAACAACAGTGGTACAGGAGGGGAGCACCACTCTACCATTGAAGTTCTCAGCATTGAAGAGGGTAATAAAAAGGTAACTCCTGACAGTATTCTGAAGGAAATTGTGACTCACAACAATTCTTCAGTTCAACCCCTAAGATCCTCTACAAACAAATTCAGTGTTCTTATGGAAGAAGGGGAAGCTACTATGGAGAGTATTGAAGATCCCAACAATATCCCATTGGAACAGATGAACTCCTTGGTAGGAGTTGAATCCCTCCCACATCCCTGTTTTAATGATAAGTCTTCTTTGCTGGAACACTAGGGGGCTTAATGACCCTATCAAACAGAAGGAGGCGAGGACTTTGATCTCCACTTACTCACCTTGTATGTTTGCTTTGGTTGAAACAAAGGTGGGAATTACTAATTCTGCTAGTATTATTAATCACATAGCTCCAGGGTGGTTCTCATACCTCAATTACCCAACATCTGACCGAGATAGAATCTGGGTTTCCTGGAATGACAAGGAAGTTATATTCAATCCTACATTTTGCTCCAATCAAATTGGTCATGGGTCTTTAACCTTCAAGTCTAACAACTCTTCTACTATGATCAGCCTTGTATATGGTTCTAATGATGTCAATGAAAGAAAATTCCTTTGGAGGGACATTATCAACCTTCAGTCTAACTCCCCTTGGATCTTGGCTGGGGACTAATGTTGTAAGATTTAGTACTGAGAAGTATGGTGGAAGGGATATTAATATACAAGCTACTAAGGATTTTAATGATTGTGTTGATTAACTGGAACTCAGTGACCTGAGGTACAAGGGATGCTTATTTTCTTGGAATGACAGAAGCCAGACTAATGAGAGGATTCTCTACAAATTAGATAAGGTGATGGTGAACCAAGCTTGGCTCCAACATTTTCTTGATTCTGAGGCTGAGTTCCTCCCCCCTGGTGTATCTGACCACTCCCCTATGCTAGTAAGAATTTTTACAGATGGTTCTAAAAGGAAATCTCCTTTTAAATTCTTCAACAACCGGACAAGCCACCCAGATTTTCTCACAATTGTTGAAGAAACTTGGGAAGAACAATTCTCAGGAACCCCAATGTTTGTCCTTGTATCCAAGCTGAAGAAACTCAAGAACAAGCTTAAAACCTGGAGCAAAAGTGAATATTCTGATCTCCACAACAGAATTCCATCCACTAGGGAGGAACTTACTAAGCTACAAGTGGACCTGATGAGTGGGCAAGCAAACCATCTCCACATTGAAGAAGAAAACAAATTTTCCTTGTGCTATGCTCTTCTCAGAGCTAATGAATCTCAATTGAGACAAAAGTCTCGAATACTTTGGCTCAAAGAGGGGGATAGCAAGTCCAAATTCTTTTTATAAATAAAAGAATTCTTCAGATCTGGTAAGCTCTTGAAGCAAGTTAACCACACATGTTTGACACTTGTGCCTAAAGGTTCTAATCCTATTGTTGTTGAAGATTATAGATCAATCTCTTGTGTTAATACCATCTACAAATGTGTTGCAAAGTTGATGGCTAACAGACTGAAGCCTCTCCTTGGTGACTTGATTGGTAAACACCAAAATACATTTATACCTGGTAGGCTCATATTTGATAACATCCAAATCACCCATGAGCTTGTTAATGACTACCATCTTAACAAGGGTAATCCTAAGGTGGTCTGTAAGATTGATTTGAGAAAGGCATATGACAATGTCAGGTGAGATGATATTGATAGTATGTAAGCTGCTTGGAATTTCCCTACTAACTTTAGGGAGTGGATTAAGGAGTTAATCAGCACTGTATCCTACTCCTTATCCATCAATGAATGGGTTTTTCATTGGGAAAAAAGGTCTGAGACAGGGGGACCCTCTCTCTCCATACCTTTTCACTATCTTGATGGAGTATCATGACTACTATATTAAGAAGAGAACTGAGAGTCAGCAATTCTCTTTTCATCCTAAGTGCTCCAACCCAAGAATTACTCATATCTGTTCACTGGGTTATCAGTAAACTACACAAATTCCCTTCTGTTTGCCTCTGCTGTCAGTTTTGAAATACTTGATCAGATAAAAAATTTATGGGGAATTTGTAATGACCTGGAAAATTTCAAAATTTTCTACTAAGGGTAGTTTAGTAAATTGCCCTGACTTGTTAAAATTCATAATAGTGTGTTGGCATAGAATATGTTCATGTGTTGGTGGGCTTTTAGCCTCCCATATTATTTTTGGACTTATGAGACACATACATGCCCAATGGATAATTAAACTCAAGATTTGGACCAGCCCTTTTAGCCTTTTAGTTGGGCAGTCCAAACCTCAGCCCATGAGACATCTAACCCTAAGAGAGGAGTGTAAATGCTCTCTTTATGCTTTGCTGAACATTAAATGTTGGTGAAGATTAAGAAGGAATGGGAGAAACCCTAGAGCTGGAGTTATGAAGGAGGATGGGAGTTGGTGGAGAAGCTTTCACCTTCAATACAAGTGAGTATTTCACTCATACTTGATTATTTAACAAAAACCCTTTTCTGGTTGTTTGTGCATTCCCTCCATTTAAGATAATGTGATTGATGCCACGAATATGAATAAACTCAGATTGTTAGTGTTTTGAACGCATGAACTTGCATGTTGTATTGTATGGTTAAGGTTGATTTCCTGAGAAATACCCTTTGTTGATTGATCTACATGATTTGTGAGTTTTAGGGTTTTCAACGCTAAAATCCTCAAAGTTTGAATGTGTTTGTTTGGTATGTTCAAAGGCTTGAAATAGCCCCTTGTTCTCATGTTGGTCTTCCTTTGAAACCATGGGGAGAACCCCCTTTAGACCCCATGGATTCCGTAATTTGAACAAATCTTGAAAAACCCAGAATCGCGTCCGTCGGTGAGTGGTCGGTCCACCGACGCACTCGCCGACAGGGCCTTAATTTGAGTATTACAGACCGTCGGTGGGTGTCGGTCCGCCGACAAACCCACCAACAGAGATCCCCCTTCTTGTGACTAAGCTTGTTGGTGAGTGGTCTGATTCAACGACGCACTCACCGATGAAGTAGACGGTGAGTACTTGGGACCCCGGAGAACCCGCCGACTAAGCCAAGTAATTGGACCATTGTAATTGTCGGTGGGTGGTCGGTGGCCGACCAACCCACCGAAGAGAGAGCCGTCAGTGTCTTTTCAACCACCGAAGGACCCACCGACTGAGACCTAACCTTTTGAACATTGATTTTCGGTGAGTGGTCGGCCCACTGACGAACTCGCCGACACCCATCGGTGCTTGCCCTTGTAGTCTGAAGGTGCCACCGAAGGGTGTTGCCCTTGTATGTGTATTTTGACTCGTTGGTGGATCATCGGTACGCTGACGAACCCGCCAACGAAGCTCGTCAAGTGGTTGTCGGTCCGCCGACGAACTTGCCGACAGAACCTTAATCTGTCATGTGCCTCACTGTCGGTGGATCATCCGGTCCACCGACGAACCCACCGAAGGTGAGTTTCCTTGTGACTAAAGATAAGAGACTAAGGGTAGGGAGTGCATCCCTCTACAGACCCGGATCATTTATTAGATCATAAATTGAAGTGAAGAACATAATGATTACACCACTTAGTTTCAGACGCTAAATGTTTTGAACTATTTTGATGGATTATGCAATTGATCTAATGTGATGGCCTATGGGCTTGTGAATGTGTGCTAGTGTCAATGCATTTGACGAATGAATCAGCAGGATTATCATCAAAGAGTTCTTGTCTTATTTACATGACTGAATGGTATGGATGTGCGAAAATCCATTGGTATGATGCGATGATTGGATGCAGTTGCTTTTGTGATGGCTTGTTTTCTCCTCTTGCGTTATCTAATTTTGATGAACTATAATATGGAGACCCTGATTCTTAGACCCACTGTCGGGATGACCCTTGGGTGTTACTCAAGATTGAGTATTGTGGATGGATACGCCTGATGGGCATGAATAGGTGAGGGCCAAAGGTATCCAATAGGGTCTGACGTGATATCATCTTTGATTAGAATGTTTGGTGTCATGAACTGGGATGAGTGCCACAGAGGGAGGTTCACGAAGATGATGCCCTTGGAATATCCTGTTTAGATGGTGTGTCCTGGATGAAAAATAAAAAGCGGGGCATGAATTTTCGGGGGTCGCAATTCCCTTAAAACTGTGCTGTACACATAGAATTGGCTAGGTATCCTTAGCCCGAAATGGGCCATGACTCCACAAGTGAGACCCATGGTGTTACAGTCAGGATCTTGCGTGCATCTCCAGAGTTCATGATAGAAACATTACATGCATATCATTTATGTTTGTGAATGTGTAACAACACGAAAAATTGAAATAGAAAATTCCTGTTCAAACAAGGGTGCAATAGTAATTTCATAGGATAAGCTATATCCTTAAATACTTATATTATAACTATATACTTCACTTAACTTATGTTAATAAATGAAAACTTTATATAATCATACATTAAAACATATTATATTGTTTGAGGCTTATTTAATTAAGTCTTGGGCTTAATTAATGAGTCTTGGGCTTAATTAAAAGGAACTGGGCTTATAAACCTTA
>JAUPMG010051080.1:0-13887 GCA_031762675.1 Pachysandra terminalis | reverse complement strand
AACAAATACAAATTATTTAAGGTGGTGACATTGGAGTTATATATCCGGTGTACATAATTGTGGTACTTACTATGTTCTAACTATTCTTTTTGTATTCGCTTCAGTCTGATCACCTCCAAAAATTCTTGCCATGACAAAATCTGAAATTTTGGGGTTCATCTCACTATCAAGTATAATGTTACTTGCTTTGAGATCCCTATGGATGATTCTGAATCTAGAATCGTGGTGAAGATAAAGAAGACCGCGGGCGATCCCCTCCAATAATGTTGAAGCGCCTTGGCCAATCTAGTAAGAAGCCTTTTTCTTTATCTAAAACATTTTTCCCCATTTCTGGAAGTTAGCTTTAGCATTTGTTTAGGTAGAAAACCGAAACTGAACAGAAGACACGATAGAATCTAAACATACAAAGCGTTTAGAGGGGCTAACCAAAAATAATGGAATCCAGGCTTTTGTTCTGCATGTACCCGTAGATCAACATCTTTTCATCCATGTCAATGTATCAACCAAGAAGTTGAACGAGATTTCTGTGTTGAAGCCTGGCAATCAAGATAACCTCATTCTTGCATTCCTCTTGTCCTTGCCTTGAATTCTTAGGCAGCCTCTTCACTGCAACTTCCTGTCCTTCTACCAGAATACCCTGGTATTTTCATCCATAAATTTGATTCAATGACATTCAAGTAAGGCTATCATTTTATTCAAGTCAGGATATGCAGTTGATAGAAAACTTGCCTTATAAACATGACCAAATCCACCTTGTCCAAGCTTCTTCTCATCGGAAAAATTTTCTGTACCAACTGCTAGTGTAACAAAATCAAATAACGACAATTCTAAATCATTCTTCTTGTTTTCATCCGAGTAGTCTCTTGCACCCGGTATAACCACATCAAATAGATCTTGACTCTTTTCCCTGGTAACTGGTTTATAGACAGTACAAACATCAATCACAAAGCGAATTACAAATTTATATTCATTTTTTAACAGAAATTGTTCGGCGTACCTCTTGCCTTCATTTCCCCTCTCCATAATTTTTGGATTGTGTTCCATTTCCATGCCACACATATACCCAATGCAATTAGCAAAACTCCAAGGATCACTGTGACACAAACTATAAGGGTTGTTTATTTCCCATTGTCAGAATTTGTGCTTCCACTTTCTTCTAAGATGATCAAATATATTGGAAGTACAACAATAAGCATCAGAATTGTGGGCATAGGAATTAAAGGTGTTTTTAAGAACAATAAACAAACATGTAGTGTTCATATAGGATTGTTACAACTTACACCAATTGCCTAATTAACGGTAATAATTGAATGGATTCACTTCCTCTGGAATATTCCATGCCTCAATCCCTACCTTGACGGACGTAATAAGGCCTACAAGTGTAAAAGGAAATGAACAAGACAAAAAGGCGACCAGATGACTATCAAGAGTTCGACTGCAAACGACATCAAGGCGATCTTCAAATAAATTATCTCGTTAAATGGAAGAGCCTATCCGACCCTCAAGAGTTTTAATGAAAATAGCATGAGGTCGTCGTCAACTTAGATGGGAGAGAGTGTCTCACTCTGGCATGAAGGACCATAAAATTTATCCTTTAGTGGACCTAAGAGTAGGTAAATTAATATTAATGCCCATTAGACATAGATAAATGAGGTTTCTAGGAAACTCTTTTTAGCAGGTGGAGGGACTTTCTAGAAAAGAGTTTTCTAGAAAATACTTTTAAGGAGGTGGAAGTACTTTCTAGAAAGCATTTTCTAGAAAAGTCACTTGATGAGGTGAAAGAACTTTCTAGAAAAGAGAAAGAGATATTTCTAGAGGCAAATTTATAATTGTAGGATTAAATCAATCTTGACCGTTCATTGTAACCAAGACGCCCATAAAAGAAGAAGGGCTTTTGTAAATGAACCTCAGAACCCCAGAAGTTGTAAAGCTGTTTGAGTGAGGATATAAGTTATTTCTTAAGTTACTTCTTGTGTTCTCTTTATTTCCAACCTTCAAAAATAATGTGGAAGACATGCTCACTTGTGCTACAAAAGATTAATTAAGCACAAGTGCCGCACGGTTGGCTTAAAAAACTCCAAAACCGTGACATTGATGTAAATATATCGACCATAATTCTTTTTCCCAAGTAAGTAAATAGAGCAAGAATCTGAATCCTCCGTTATTTAATTTGAAATCAATAAAAACGAAGTGTCATGTCATTGGTAGCATGAACGGAAGGATTAAGACCAAAGGCTAAAAGGCTTTCTCCAGTTTGAAAAAAATAAAAATTATGCCCTTACATGATATACCATTTAACATAAAACATGCCGATGTTATGTATGTATGACAAACGGGGTTTACATAAAACCTTACACCATTTAACACAAGTGTTGGATTTTAGAGATGGGTCGACCCGGTTGGGCTGATTTGGGATCCCACTTAATCGGACGTCCATACTTGATTAGAAGTGTGAATGTGGATAAAGTTCTCCTAATGAGATTAGGAGATAGAGTCATAGGTGGAGTTGAGTTGAGTCTTCTACGTGTAGAAGACTCCTCCTCCCTACCCAAGAATTACAATTCACGTTTTTGGGAATCTACCCCTTGAGAACTCTCTCCTCTCTCATCTCTTCTTCCTACAGGAATCTGGAATTGCTATTGGGGTTCCATATAAATCCGTAGGTCTATTGAGTGTGGATTTAATGTATGTGGATCTAGTAATCACATATTACGACGTGGGATGTTATTCGGTTCGATAGAGATCTTCCGCTATAGATTCGGGTTTGTGTGCATTGTGGTACGTGATCCGGATCATTTAGAACCTTCAACAAGACATGTTAATGTCATGTATATATACGGACGAAGCTACATCTACAAAACAAACTTATTCTATTTTGAATGATGTCGAGGTACATAACAAATACGTACATAACAAATACCTAAATTTATGTCCAAATGGGGTATTTGATATCTAGCCAAATACAATTCAATGCAAAACATGTCAATACCATATATGCATGACAAGCAAGGCCCACAAAGTATTTGCTATTTTAGATATGGAAACTGTCAAAGGCGAGTGACCCGAAGGAGAACCGGCACTTACCTCGTCCCCCTTATTACCGCTGGAGATTAACTTGCAATGTTGATCTCCCACATCCCCTTTGTACCGCGGGAGATCAACCCTCAATGTTGATCCTCCACACCACTTTGTAACGCGGGGGATTAACTTGCAATGTTGATCTCTCATGACCCCTTGGTACCACAGGATATTAGCTTGCAATGTTGATCTCCCACGACCCCTTGGTACCATGGGAGATTAACTTGTAATGATGATCTCCCACGACCACTTAGTGCCGCAAGAGATTAACTTTCAATGTTAATCTCCCACGATCCCTTTGTACCACGGGAGATCAACCCTCAATGTTTATCCTCCAAGCCACTTTGTACCACGGGAGATCAACCCTCAATGTCGATCATCCACGCCACTTTGTACTGCGGGAGATCAACCCGCAATATTGATCCTCCATGCCACTTTGTACTGCGGGAGATCAACCCACAATGTTGATCATCCACGCTACTTTGTACCACGGGAGATCAACTCGCAATGTTGGTCCTCCACGAAAGTTTGTACCGTGGGAGATCAACCCTCAATGTTGATCTTCCGCACAACTTTTTACCGCGAGAGATCAACTCGCAATGTTGATCCTCCACGCCACTTTGTACCGCAGGAGATCAACTCTCAATGTTGATCCTCTACACCACTTCGTACCGCGAGAGACCAACCCTCAATGTTGATCCTCCACGCATCCTTTGTACCACGGGTGATCAATTCGTCATATTGATACCCCCGCCAAATTGGTACCATAAACGACAATACTTTGTCAAGATAAAACTACGAAGATATTCTTCTACAATGGTCCACCACGACGTTGGCCAAGCCTCGATAGTACTAAGGTTGAACAGTCTCGACAGTGCTAAGGCTAAACAGTCTAAAAAGTATCAAGACTAGACAATCTCGATGATAATAAGACTAAGCCTCGATGGTACTAAGACTGAACGATCTTGATGGTACTAAGGCTAAGATGGTCTTCATCGGCTCGCCTAAGGGAAAGACAGCCTTGACAGTGAGAGAGGGCATGAAAGCTCTCACCAACTTACGTCTAGAGGGAAACACAATCCTCGACATCGTAGAAGGCAAGACAGTATTCATCTGCTCGCCAAAGGGAAAGATGGCCCTAACAGCGAGAGAGGGCATGAAAGATCTCACCAACTTACGTCTAGAGGGAAAAACAGCCCTCGATAACGTAGAAGGCAAGAAAGTCTTCATCTGCTAGCCTAAGGGAAAGACAACCTTGACAGCAAGAGACGGCATGAAAACTGTCACCAACTTAAGTCTAGAGGGAAAGACAGCCCTTGACAACGTAGAAGGAAAGAAAGTCTTCATCTGCTCACCTAAGGGAAAGACAGCCCTGACAGCGAGAAAGGCTTCTCGACTTGAGGGAAAGAAGGCCCTCAACAACGTAGAAGGTTATCTGCATCTTTGTCTAAAGAAACCTCAGAAGCACTATGGTTTGAGGTCCTCGAAAGTGCTAAGACTAGATGGCCCCAATGACTCCAAGGACAAAACAACTTAAACGCATACCATTGATCGTCGTCGCCCATACCGCGGTGCCACGAACATGACCACAACTGAAGATCACCAGCCCCTTGACGTGTCATGGATTATGTGTGGTGTCATGGTTTTCCTGGGTAAGCATTTTAACACCGTTAGTAACCATCTAACGGATTTCTAACTACCGTTATCTTTCTCCTAAACACTATAAAAAGTAGCTCATTCCTCAAGATCAGGACTGGAGAATTTTCCGAACGGGTTAGGCAATGAAAACGCACCTTTGATGTGTGCTCATGGATTTCTAGCACCTTGACTACTATTTCACTTAACCTAACTCGACCCGTGTTCAGCGGTCATTATTTACTTTTTCTCTTCTAATGGACCTTGAACTATGTCTGACTTGATCTCTATTTGGGTACATAGGCAACATGTTGCAGGTGTAGTCTAAAACCACCATTAGATTAGAGGTGATGGGAGAAGTATGGAAGATTTCTCAAACGTGGCTCTGAAAAGCAATCACGAACTTCTAACACTATCTCCCTTAGTCTTACCCGCCCGTGCTAACGGTCACTCAGTTTTTCTCTTTTGATTCTTTTAGAGACGGGATACGGTCACTTGCCGATTTAGGTTCCCGTCGATTAGTAAATTCTACCATTGGTGACTCTTTCACAAAACAACCTTTACATTTTGGTGATTTCACTGGGGACTTAGTCTCCCACGTACAGATCAATATTAGAAGAATCCCAAGAAGTGTAAGACAAAGACCGTAGACCAAGCCGCCGGATCATCAATTTGCACCATGGAGGAGAAACACGAAGAGGACCTATTATGGCTACATGAGGAGTGGTCGACGACACTTGTAGAAGCGTCTCCCAAACCGAGGTAACAAGATATCATGATTTTCTAACTCGCGAGGAGATTACAAGCCTTTTTGTGGGGGTAGAAAAAAACAATTTTTTTTTTCGAGTTCGAGATTGACACTCGACTTCCCATAATGGACCTCCATATCCCATGGCCATCATAAAGAGAGCTTACCCTGTGGGATACATAGTTCCACCATTAATGTTGCAGTGCAATGGGTGAACTAGCAACATGAATTCGAAAGAGCATGTCACCAAATTTACTGGTGTCATGCGAGATTTTGCTTGCAATGACGAACTCAAAGTGAGGGAGTTCTCCTGGTCCCTCACGGACTATGCATACACTTGGTATGACAATCCCCCCAATGAATCTGGCTTCAACTAGGAAGAAATGAAGGTGACACTCTTACTGAAGTTTTTCATCATCAAAGAAAAAATGGCTCTCATGGACTTGGAAAAGAGAAACAGAACTCCGGGGAAGGATTGGAGATGCACGTAAAAAGTTTTTGTGATCTCGCTACTAATTGTTGAGAAAGTATCACGGAAGTGAAATTTGTGTTAATAGCACACCATGAACCTAAGAGGAGATAACACCAGAAAAGCATTGAAGACGCCATGGTAATCCTAAAGCAATGGACAAGGGACAGGATTGTGATTCTGCCTCCTCCAAGATATCCTCTGACAAAGGAAGGTAATAAGAAGAAAAACGTTGTTACTACAATTGTCACCTAGGACACAAGGAAATAGACTATGCGTCTCTGAGAAGATTGTTTCAAGATAATACTGAGAACAAGCAAACCAACACCATGATATTGGATAATGAAGATAGAGGATGAGATGCTAATAACGACTACGCACGTTCACTCCAACCTACCGACTCCCAAACTCATTTCAAGGGAGGAAGACTTTTTGTGATCCAACATAAATCCAAGAACGCTACTACTATCACATGAGTTGACTTAACGGAACAATGTCGCGTGATCCCATCAACGCCACTACAATGGCTATCCCAATGAGGGACAAGCTCCGTATCCTTTTTTTATTTTGAATAATTTTCTTATAATATGCACGTCATGATAGCATATGTGTGAATGAAATTCATGATCACCGTTCATCAAGGAAATCATTTTTAACTAAACTACGAATAGCATATGAAAAGTCTTGCTTCATTGCATTGTAGATGTTTGTATTTGTAAAGAAACAAAGAACAAACACTGACAAATAGATATCTCGCTATTGCGGTGGTATCTTTGTCATGATCATCGACAAAAACAACAAGAAGAAGCTTCTAACAACGCTGCAATGGTCTCTCCAGAAGGACCACCAAAGGATTGCGGTGCATGATCTTTCCATTCTCAACCCAAGTGCGCGTGGATGAAAACTCCTATGCAAGACTCCAAGTCCTCGCGCAAAATTAAGGGAGTTTTAAATTACTTATGGCGCGTGATGCGTGCCAAGGTCTCTTCAATTCTCCTCAAATGGGCCTCCATTCAACTCGCCATCATCCCAACAGAAATCAAATCTTGCAGGTCCTCCCTTATATTATGAATATCATCCAAGGAAATGGATGAGAAGGCTTCGGCGCGTAGGCGTTCAATCACTGGGCATACTATCTAATAAAATGAAGAACAAATTCAAAAACTATCGAAGGTCATGGTTAAGCCAAGATGACAGCAATGATAAAAAATCTCTCGAAATAGAGGTGTATATCCTTGTACAAATGGGCGATGAGCGTCACCACCGGTAAAAGGGACAAAGGAAAGGGCGTGAGTATCTATATCATCCAAGTCTAAAAGCTCCATGACATCAATATCTTAATTGCGATCATTGCTCTGCCAGAGGATGGAATTCACTTCTTACTCCTATAGCACAGCCTTCTCCTTTGATAGAGACTGACAGGGTACCAATAGATTCAAAGGGTCCCTTCGATATTGAATTATCCACAACAAGGGAATCCTAAATTCCCTCACCTAAAGGCAACGCAGGAATTTCCACTTTATTTCCTAAAGGAATAGTCTTGGCCGACTTAACAGAAGTGGCCACGACTTGAGGACGGAACTATGGCACCTCGTCAACCCTCTCTCCTACCATGATTATAGTTACCTCCTATCTTCGCTCGCCTCAATTTACGATGAAAAATGCTCTGGTTCGGTAAAAATTTGGGCCAAAGTGGATATGGTCTCTCATATCAAGCGCAAAATCTTGATCTTACGCCATGTTCGGCATCCAAACATCATTTAGCTCTACAAAGTCATGAAGACGAAGGTGAAGACCTATTTTGTGATGAGTATACCAAGAAAGGAACCATGGTTTTCCACTGTCTACAAGAATATGATCGGTGCTTGTCGTGCATCCCGCCATCTGTGCGGTCCTATGCATGCTAATGCCCGCCATTGTGAGTATGCCAACGCTCCTAACTGTTCGCGTATTAACGCCCAAAAATATGCTTGCATGCCAAGAAGCTACTCTTGAGCTTATCCTCCCTCCTCTATTTCTTTTTATTAAAATTTTACTTGAAAATTATGATTTCATATTATTGTCTCTATAGCTCAGGAACAACAAGATGGATGATATGGTCTGCTCCCAAATTTGCTCCAAAATGGGAAGGTCCTTACATCATACGCGGAGTTGCCGCTAGTGGATATTGCCTTCTAAGACAGATGGATGGAGCACCTTTGAATGGCCCCATCAACCCTAGATGGATAAAGCGATGCACATCTCTCTAAATGTCATTCTCCTCATCGTCATCAATGGGATTTGAAAGTGTTTCACCAAAATATGATATCATTTGGGCTTTGAAGGCATTCAAAGCACAAATGCGATCGAAGAAGATCCTACGACAATCGGAGACATCCTCCCTGGCTCCTATCAAACTGTAAGGATCGGCTTCCGGACGGATAGTGCCCGCCTCTCCCCTAAGTTGAGCACGGTGAACATCATTTAGCATACCCTCCATTTGGTATTCCAACACTCGTGCCCAAGTCTCTAAGGATGACGCGGCTTGGTTGGAGGGATCCATCCGGATGGAAAGAAATATGTTATCACAATTCCCCTACTCTAGCTTCGCTTTTTCCATCTAGAATTACCCCGCACTTGATAAAACAATGCTCCCTCTAGAATTGACAGTGAAAGTGTCCATCAAAAGAAAAGCGACGAATTCAATGGAAAATATCTTATAATATGAATTTGTTCTTTCAAGAGACAGTGATGCTATCTCTTCCACCAGGAAAAATAGTCCACCCACATTACCCTATCCGACAAGCTTCGAAGAATGTTGGAAATGCACCCAACAAAGTTTCTCTTGCTTCATGAAGGATTAGAATAATATGGGGCCAGTGCACTTCGAGGTGCCCAGGATTGAGTGCTCCCTTATCCCTCAGCTCGTGAAGACGTACGCGAACTTGCCTACAATGTTCCATGGGAGGAGGAGGATGAACTTCCTCTGATCTTATGCAGTGTAACCTGGACTTCTCTCTTTTATATACTTGGAGGAGAGGAAAGACAACTCGGGCAAGGTAAGTTCTCTTGAACCTCCTGTGTCCCGTATATAGAAGTTTCAAATCTTCTCGATAAACGTACCACTTAATGTTGATGAGCTTATTTTTTGAATAAAACATATATACTGATGCAAAAAAGAAAAGGATGAATATATTGATATTTGATAAGATGATAACAAAATGCTGCTTACTTTACTACTTCAAAAAAAGGTTACAGTGATAGCTAAGAAGAGGTGTCATCATGGCTCTCCTCCAAGAGACTTGCTAAGAGGGTGTCGCGTTTCAACCCGCTACGTTCAAACCAAGAACGTGTGAAGGAGAGCCTCTCGGTGTCTTCTGCCAACCTCGCACTATCTGTTACTAGCTAGCTGCTTCTCTTCCTCTAAGAGTAGAGTCCACAGTGCTTCTATCTTGGACTTGCAATGTGAGACTCCAAATCCTTGCGGGAGATCGAAGGAGTTTTCAGTTCCCTATACTCCAGGACAATTCTCAAGGCGGTATCTATCTTCTTCAGATGGGCGACTAGCCAGTCTAACTTCATCCTGACAACAATAGGATCCTCCAACTCGTCATGCATATCGTGCAGATCCTCCAAAGAAAGTGCAAGTAATGGTGTCGCTTGAAAACACCAAACTATGGAACATACTGTGGTATAAAAGAAGCTTCTAGTCTGACGTGAAGAAACAATCATACTTGCACCTGGAGCACCGCGACAGTTGATAATCTTCCGAAGTATGGAGCTATAAGCAACCGAAATGCTTATGCCATCAACCAACATGGAACGGGAGTCTGGCTCAACAGGAAGGAGGATCGGGCTACCATGAGCATTTGCTCCTCCTGCGCCCAATAACTCATCTCCCACGAAATCATCAGACTGCATTGGAGACTCCCGTTCCATGTTGGAGACTTTGCTCTTTGATCCGGGGTAGACCGATCTCCCCCTTGAGCTATAGCAGAAGTGGGGGGCGAAATGACAAAGTCTCCATCTCCCAATGAAGAGGCATCAAAGACCGGAACCCCCTAAATCGTCTTCCATGCTAGCCGAAGTTGCCAAAGTCGTGGATAACACCCTCCTTTGCTTGACATAGGGAGGTACCGAGGCAGTGTTAGCATCGTCCCTTATCTTCCTTCTCTTGTCTGTCTCTTCACTTCCCTCAATAAAGACTTCTGAGGTAACATGAGCAGTAGGCACTTTTAGCAGAGGAAGTGCAACTGACCTTGATGCCGCACGTCCCACCATTCTAGCTCACACCTCAGGATTTGCCCTTGAAGGTGGAGTCTTCATGAACCCAAACTGACAAACAAAGCGTTGAGGGTTGTAAGACTTGGTGACATATATTTCGTCCCATTCCACACATGCTGGAAGATGTCCTGGAAGTATACTCATGGTATAAGCAATGAATAGAGATGAAGTGGTGGAGCAGTCACTAAAATATGCCTTACTCAACAGGGCTAAATGCCAATACCCCACGGGCCATACTCTAGTAAACTTTACGAGATAAGGGCGGAATATGAAGTGCGACTCTTCATCGACCAACGAGATGAAGTCAATACTTTTACCCCGCCTAGCATGATCCCATAATGCTACGCGAGCATGATTTTCTTCACCCTTGGGAAATGCACGAGGAGGGGAACCGCAGCCTCTAAAGTGCTCCAATATGAAAAGCTGCAAGAATGGAGCATGGATAAACTCTCAATGTCCTACCTACCACATGAGGAGGCAAGATCATCAACTAATAAATCCAAGCGGTAGTAGAGAGTGCCCAGAAACATTGCCACCAGAGGAAAGCATGAGCCTCGCGGCATGCGCACCACCATAGCAAAGTGACGAGTATGCACTTGCTCGTGAGGAAGGCCCTCAAAAATGTATCTTGAAAGAAACAATGCTATGAAGGCTTCAAGCATGAGGGGAGAAATATATCCCTTATCAATAGTCTCCTCCGGGACGTCCCCAACTTTCTTCAAAGGTTTCACGTCCTTGAAGAAATATCGAATCCAACCACTGAAAGTGGTGCGTAGTCCCTCTTTCGATTGACATGGGCGAGTAGAATATACAGAGGAATGCGTCGCCAGACCTTGCGCCTTCATCAAATCTTAGATGACCTCCAATTCTTCATCCTCAAGCTCGATGTTCACCGAGTTCGAATCACCCACTACCTCCAAACCAAGCAACACTTGGACATCCTCTAAAGAAGGAGAAAAATCTCCCTAAGACGCCATGATGTATGAGTGTCCTTGCTCCAGTGACAAACAAGTTAAGATAGAACTTCCCGATCCACGAAAATATTTAATTCATAGCATGCTTGGATTGCATTTTTCAAGCTGCACCGATCAAGCTTTTGTCGCGACAATTTGGTCTCCAACATGTTGCGGCACCACTTGCGCCAAGTGAACGAATGACGTGAATGTGACTCAAACCGAATTTTACTAGGACGATAAGCTCCTGATTTGAAATTCGTGCTAGGGATCGAAGTCAAAGAAGGAGATACCCCGTCCTTGGCTGATGTGGGAGGAAATAAGCACGCCGTGGTACTATGTGTTTTCTTCGACTGCTTGGAGCGAGGAGATACAGATTTCCATAATGTATCGACTACCAAAGGATCACTCGACCAATTTGGAGGTTCCGGAGGACCGTCTGTATAAGGATGTGTCAAGAGCTTTTCCGCACGCACCATCTTCTTCCCCATTGTGGAAGCGCGATACCTGAAAAAAAAATTATAAAATTGTGTTGAACGCCTTTAACCTTTGCATTTTTTTTACACAAAGAAAATTTGTAGCTTACCGAAGTTAGAGTGCGTAGCGCATCTTTCCAATTCTTCTCGTCCAAGAGCATTTCTAATACGACCCGTCCAAAGTTGGAGCACGAAGGGCGCCTTCCCAATTTTTCTCACTGAAGAGTGTTTCTAACGTGACATGTCCAAAGTTGGAATACGAAGGGCATATGCACTGACACGACTCATCCAAAGTTGGAGGTGGAAGGATGCCTTCCCAATTCTTCTCGCAGAAGAGAGTTTCTAACGTGACCCGTCCAAAGTTAGAATACGAAGGGTGTTTTACCAATTTCTCTTGCCCAAAAATGTCCTCCAATGTGTTTGGGGCTAATGCTCAAGTGAGGATGATGTTTTCACCTTGTTCCTTTCAAGAAATTGTGTAAAAAGAAAAACACACCTTGGCCCACCAAGTGTTTGAGCAAAAGAGAGGTGCTTACTTTCTCCTCCCAAGAGCTTCTACGAGAAGAAGAAACAAGACCACCAAGTGCTTGAACACGTGCAACCTCAAGAGAACGTTAGCATGAAGATAGAACTCCAACTCATCAAGCGCTTTAGCGCGAATGACGATTCAAAGCCTTAACACAAAAAAAGGAGAAGGAGAAATGGTGGGTTCGGCCTTTCCAAGGGGGGTGGAGAATATTTCCTCAATTTCCTCCAAATCTATCCTCACTTTCTCTCAACTTGTAAAACTTTGGAATGAGAGACATAGTTGGTCCTCATACCCCATTGACCTTGTATATATGTGAATGTATGTAAAAAGAAAAAAAACACTTTTACAAATTCCACATATGCCCGCACCAATAAACTTGGGTTTATTGTCGCAGTCAGAGGAACTAAAATGTAGATATGGAAAATGTCAAAGGCGAGTGACCCGAAAGAGAACCGGCAATTACCTCGTCCCCCTTTGTACCGCAGGAGGTTAACTTGCAATGTTGATCTCCCACGACCCTTTGGTACCACGGGAGATTAACTTGTAATGTTGATCTCCCAGATCCCCTTTGTACCGTGGGAGGCCAAACCTCAATGTTGATCCTCCATGCCACTTTGTACCACGGGAGATCAATCCTTAATGTTGATCCTCCATGCATACTTCGTACCGCGGGAGATTAACTTGCAATGTTGATCTCCCACGACCCCTTGGTACCGCCGGAGATTAACTTGCAATATAGATCTCCAAAGACCCCTTGGTACCATGGGAGGTTAACTTGCAATGATGATCTCCCATGACCCCTTTGTGCCGCAGTAGATTAACTTGCAATGTTGACCTCCCACGACCCCTTTGTACCGCGGGAGATCAACCGTCAATGTTGATCCTCCACGCAACTTTGTACTACGGGAGATTATCCTCCACACCACTTTGTACCGCAGGAGATCAACCCTCAATGTTGATCATCCATGCTACTTTGCACCATGGGAGATCAACACTCAATGTTGATCCTCCACGCAACTTTGTACAACAACTTTGTGCCATCGGAGATCAACTCGCAATGTTGATCCTCCATGCCACTTTGCGCTGATGACCCCATTGTTTGTAAATTCAAATTGGGCTAATGATTGTGCGCCATGTGGCAAGAGCTGAAACCTGTACATGCCAGGTTACTTCAAACATGCAACCTCTTCTCAATTTGTTTGTAAACTAGTTGTGAAATTTCGGGGAAGAAATTCTTTTAAGGGGGGTAGGTTGTAATGACCTGAACCTTTAAAATTATTTTATTTTCACAATTATAATATATGTGTGATTTATTTAATTTATCTGTGTATATAGTTGTGCATTATTTATATCATGAGGGTGTTTTCATAACATAGTTTTCAAAATAGGGGTCAAATTGCTGTTATGAGGAGTAGAGAGTTAAGTAAGTTTAAGTTATTATTTTTTGGATTACGGGGACTTAATTATGATTTTGGAAGACTTTAGGAGGAAAGGGAGTTTTAAAAGATGAATTTTGATATATAGGGTTAAATTTATGATTATGTATAAGTTATGGGGTTATTTTGTAATATACTAAAGAAGTAGGGGCTTGTTGTAATTTCAGGAGAAACCTTTCTTCTCCCAAAATGCACAGTCGTGCATTGAGAGAAGGAGGTGGAAATGAGAGAGAAGGGGGTGTAAAGAGGGAGAGTAGTGGAGAGAATGGGAGGTTATGCTTTGATTAATAGGGTAGTGGG
>JAUPMG010051071.1:0-13887 GCA_031762675.1 Pachysandra terminalis | reverse complement strand
GTTTATTAAATTGACTATTGGTCCAATCCTAACCAAAGTTAATTACCCTTAAGTCCTTCATCCTAATCATATTAATTACTTAATCCTATTGCTATTTCTTAAACAAATAACTAGAATTAAAAATTAACTTAATTAAATATGATTAATTCCCTTAAGGATATGGGTCATTACATATTTAGTTGCAGATTGTGCTGTTGTAGCGAATAGAACATATAGTTGAGTTGTCTTCATTCTGCAGTCTTGCTTCCCTCCTTTTCCCAATTGTATGATTACTTCCTTTATGGTGAGATCCTTTTCTTAGACTTGTTGCTTCTTTTCATGTATGTCTGGTGAGGGCCAGGAAGTGCTTCTTGACCCCAAAATGGCTTCCTTCCCACCCAAAGATTGGATGTTTGGTAACACCTAAAAAGTGCTTCGAACAAAAGGTGCTTCTTTAGGAAGCCCATTTTGTTGAAGCAGAGGAGACGGGCTTCTAAAAACTGTGGTTGTGGGAAGTAGCAAAGAAATGTCAAAGTTACCCTTCTATCTCTATTACATGTTCTTTAGAATTATAAAACCCCTTTAACATACAATTATGTACAAAAGTATTCTTTCCATTTAATCTTTTCTCACCAAACACAAAGCCCTTTCTCACAAAGCCCTTCACTTTGAAGCCCTTCTGTTCTCAAAGAAGCTACACCAAATTGGTCTAAGCATTTAGAAGAACAGCAATTGTTTGATGAAATTCCCACAGACAGTTCAGTGATTTGTTGGAGGTGATAATATTGGGAATCAATGTGCACATGCTTTGTTTGAGATTAGGATGGTTTTTTCTATGTAGTATACAACTCAGTTTCTTTATCGTCATAGTGTTCTTGCTAAGCATTTAGCACAAGACTGAGTGTTTGATGAAATTCCCACATACGGTTCAATGGTTCATTGAAGACTAATTTTTAGCCTCAATGGTTTTATCCAATGTTTGGGATTTTTATACAACTCAATCTCTTTGTTATCCGTAGTTCTTGTTTTGTTATCTTGCCTGCCTATGTTCAAAGTTGTTTCCTAAGATCTGAGCATTTCTTGTTTGTGGTCTATACAAATAGCTTGAACTAAAAAATTTATTTTGGTTTCGGTATGCTAGAAGTGGCAGGAAGACTGATTTGGTCATTGGAATGGCTTATATGGAAATGGAAGTCAATAAGATAACTGTTTAATGTTTTCTGAAATGAAGATTCTGGTAATTGAGAATTTATGTCAAAGACGTATTTTAGTCAAAGATTGGGTAGTTGATCGTTTTCCTCAAGTGTATGATGGCTTCCTTTATTATAGAGATCATTTTTTTAAGATTGCTTGCTTCTTTTCATTCCTGCCTAAAAGGGCGTCACATCCAAGGCTTGGGTGTTTGATAGCACCTTTGAAAAGTTCTTGAACAATATCGCTTGTTTAGGAAGTCCATTTCATCGGAGTAGGGGAGGACTGGCTTCCAAAAACTGGGGTTGTGGATGCAACAAAGCTTAAATGAAACTTTTAAAATGCCAAAATTACCCTTCGAATTCTCTTGTATGTTCTTTAGAATTATAAAACTACCCGTTTATCATACAATTTTGTACAAAAATATTCTTTCATGTAACTTTGCTCACTAACATAGCTTTTAGCTAAAGACTTTGGTGCGAAGACCTCTCTCACAAAGCCGTCTTGTTCTTAGGAAGCTACGCCAAACAGGGCCCAAGCATTTAGACGAGCACCAACTGTTTGATGAAATTCCCATGAACGTTTCAATTATACATTGAAGGTGATATTATTGGGGATCAATGGGAACATACATTGCTTAAGATTTTGGATGGTTTTATTTCCTTAGTATACAACTCAATGTCTTTATAATCATTCCTTAGTATACAACTTAATTTCTTTATTATCACAGCTTTTTTGCTAAGCATTTAGCACAAAACTGAGTGTTTGATGAAGTTCCCACACACGATTCAATGATTCATTAAAGATAATAATTTTTAGGCTTAGTGGCTGCAGCCATTGTTTGTGATTTTCATACAACTCGGTCTCTTTGTTATCATTAGTTCTTATTTTATTTTATTTTTTATTTTGCTTGCAAAGTATTCCAAATTGTTTCCTTAAGAGCTGAGCATTTTTTGTTTATGATTGACACAAATGGCATTAACTGAAAAATTGATTTTGGTTTTAGTTTGCCAAAAGTGGTAGGAAGACTAAGAGATTTGGCCATTGGAATGGCTTATACGGAAGTCCATAAGATAGCTTTTTACTATTTTCTGACATGAAGTGTTTGCTAGTTGAAAACCTTTTATATCAAAGACATTTTAGTCGAAGAATGTGTTGTTGTAGCCAATAAAATTTGAACTTGTGTTTGGGTTATCTATGCTCTGTGCTCTTGCTTCCCCCCATTTCCCAAGGGTATGATGCCTTTATTTATTGTAGAGATCTTCTTTTAAGACTAGTTGCTTCTTTTCATCTATGTCTCTAAAAACTCATCATTGAAATTAATATTCTCTTCTACAGCTATTCCTAGATGCTAGGGCATTTTTGATTGATGAAGAAATTCTTACTTGCTATATATATATATATATATATATATATATGTATATATGTGTGTGTGTGTGTGTGTGTGTGTGTGTATCCTTCACAAAGAGGCACTTACTAGTATCTGTTATCGTACATTGTTTTGTATTACCAGGATATGGTCCAGCTGGATATGCTTTATTTGTAGCTGTTTATACTGGATTGGAGGTACACACTTGATGCTTTTTCTTGAGTATAATATTGGATTTAAGGCAGTATAATATGGCTTGCATCAGATTCTAGGTATATTGGCTAGCAGATATTGGTTACATTTTTATTTGCAATGCTGTACACTAAGTGCATTGAAAAGATTGAACTTGTGAACCATGTTTACTCAGCTGATTAATAGAGAATTGATTTAAATTTGACTTGGTTCAATCCCTCATGATTTGCTCTCTGACAACGACCCTTGAATTCGCTCTTCTCCTTTATGTTGTGCAACAGTGTCTGGGTTATATATTGCCAATAATTTTGTAGTGCACTCAAGGTTGTCAAATCTTGAATCGAATCGAAAATCGTTAGGAGCCACTTAGAATCGAATCGTAAGAGTCATAGTAGTTTTAGTAGAAGTAGCGTTTTGGATTTAGCTTTTGGGATTTCTTTTAGGAAATGAGATTTTTTGTTTAAAATTAGTAAACTACATTTCTTTATGCATATTTAATCATTTTAGAGTACTATGTTCTATAAAAACAAGGATCAGACCAAAAAAGGAAAACAAATTCAGTAAAAAAAGAAGCATACATTTTTTTAGTGTTGTAGAGTTGAATCATTTAAATCGTATGAATCGTACGATCAATTCAATGTGTGAATTGTAAGATTCGAACATAAACCGATTTTTTCACTGATTTGAATCGATCTAGGGTCAAATCGAATCTAATCGTAAGATTTTAACAACAGAGGCTGTACTATAGTATTTCTAACAATTTTACTTCAGTTGTTGGAAAGTAGTAAAGATCATTCATCTTTTGCTTTTCTTAGCATCTGATAGTTCATATTATCCTAGGTACTTGCAATCCCGGCAATCCCATTGACCATGTCTGCTGGTCTTCTTTTTGGCACTTTTACTGGCACTATCATTGTCTCTATCAGTGGAACGGTAAGGTGAAATTCTCGTAACTATAAGATGGAAATTCAACAGCCATGGGTACTCAGTTTTACTTGTTACCCTTTTCAGGTGGCTGCAACTGTGGCCTTTCTCATTGCCAGATATTTTGCCCGTGAACGCATTCTTAAGCTGGTTGCAGGGAACAAGAAATTTTTAGCCATTGACAAGGCCATTGGAGAGAATGGTTTCAGAGTTGTCACCCTCCTGCGCCTAAGTCCTTTGCTTCCGTTTTCTCTTGGGAACTACCTCTACGGATTGACATCTGTTAAGTTCATTCCATACATGTTGGGAAGGTTTGTTTCTTGTTCATCCAAATATAGTTTGCTTCTTAGTATAATGGATTTTTGTTGCAACCATTCTTTATTGGATGTTGGTGTGACTTTTGGGATTAAATATGGAGTAATGACGTGGAAAGTCCATACCATCCACCTGGTATGGAACAAATAGTTCAACCAGCATAAGCCTCATTAATACCTGTGTAATAGATTTTGTCAAGTGTAGTGATAACTGTCATATATTTTAATATTTTTTAAGTTTTGTACAAGAAAGATATTAAATTTATGAGAGCCCTTTTTGCCATATGTTTTTTGGGCAGAAGCGTAGTATGTGTGGTGGGGTAAATTGAAAATACATGTGGATAAGCGGGGTCTCCAAATAAAATGCCATGTGTGAAATCCGTGTTCTAGCAGGTTTTTAGCTCTGGACTAATATAGGGGTACAGATTTCCTAGTTGGACTGTCCAATAAAGAGGTATGGAAAGGTCCATTTCTGTCATATGGCAGTTGATGTGGTGGCTAAAAAAGACATTGACCTTTCTAGACCTCTTTATTGGATAGTCCAACTAAAATCCATTTCTGCATCACCTCACTCTCCTTTCATGGTGTATGCTTCATCTCAGTTGTACAATATCAACTCTCAGAATTCCCGCTTTTTAAGGACAATTCAATTACTAGAAAAAATCTAATCAATGGGTCTTGTTTGTTGGGGATAGGGGTGCAACTCCGGTGGGTTGGGTTGCGTCAAGGACAAACCTGAGCCTAACCCTGAAAAAAAGAAAAAGAAAAAGGCAAAACAATTATTCCTTCACCCAACCCAAGCCAACATCAACCCAAGTTATTGCTGTAATAGAGCAAATCATGGCCCATGAATAACCCAAAAACAATTTCTTAATTGAGCTACTAACCTTCAAAACACACACATTCACAATTTATGGCTTATGTGTAAATTTGCAAATCAACTTTCTCTGACGTCTAATTCAGTACTCAAGTATTAAATATGTTGCAGTTGGTTGGGAATGCTTCCAGGAACATGGGCTTATGTCAGTGCTGGTGCATTTGGGCGAGCGATCATTGTATGCGAATTATGAGTTTTGTTAATCCTATGTTTAATTTCTTATTGTACTGATGAGTTACTTCACCCCCACCCCCACCCCATCCACACACACACCCACACACGCACACCCACACACGCACACCCACACACGCACACACACACACACACACACGAAGCAACTTGATGAGAAGCATTGGAGAATAGATACACAAGGAGAAAAAAACTTGATAAATAATGATATTATGGAGACCCCTTAGCAAATATATTATTTCCTTGTAAAGAAGATGAATAAAAAAAATCATTTAATTAGGATAAAAGAATTATATGTTGAGCAATAGTGATGTAGAGGGAAAACCAGCTTTCTGCTTTGTGGATGGTAGATAATGGGAAGGACACAGTCATAGTGAAAGCAATAGAAATGGAAAATAGAAATACGGAATTACATGCAAAAATACATATAAACACCCTCCTTAATGTCTTTCCAGTTCTTCATTTGCCATCATTTTTTTTTTTTGGGGATGATTAGTAAAAGAGATAAGTATATTCGTAAGAAAGAGGAAAAGAAAAGTGTACAGAGCAATATAAAAGCCCACAAACCGACCCTATGTACACAAAATGTGTACATTAGCAGCAAAACAAGAAGAAAACCAATACGACAGAAAAGAAATAAAGATAAAAAACAGAGCAAAAACCAAATCCCTACAAGCTATTACAAGAATTCTAACTATAAAGATTCCCAACTGCCTTTAATGTCCCAAAAAGTAGACTGAAACTCGCTTCTAGGACTTAACCAGTAGAAAATAGTAGAAAGCATCTGATCTACAAGATGGGCCATTCTGCGTCCTCAAAAATTCTTCTATTACGCTCATTCGAAATGATCCAACAGATACGAACGCACACATTCCACATGAGATTCTTTTTTGAGTTCTTCCTCATGCCCCAAACCTCTCGAAACATTCTTCTGTCCCTCGGCCACAGCCATTGCTCCCCAAATTTTCTGAGAATCATGCTCCATATGAAATAGGCTACTTCACAATGATTAAACAGATGCGGCATGTTCTCATTTTCTTTGCACATCACACATCTATTAGGCATAACCCAACCCCTAGACTTCAAGTGTTTGATGGTTAGAACTGTTTTTAGCCAATGTCCACATGAAAAATTATACTTTGGAGGGCATACCTGACTGTCAAAGAGCTTTACCAAGATTATGTGATTGCAGCTGTTGGAACAATCGAAAATAATTGGCTTTCACCGAGAATTCACCTTTGGAATTGCCACACCATAACCTCAAGCCCTACCTATCTGAAAAAGGGTGTTCCTGAATCAAAGAAAGAAGATTGGATGCAGACTCCAACTCTATCAAACAGCCTCCTTCTCAGACCTAGGTTACAAAAAAATCTTTCCCGATTCTTCAAAATGATATTACACACTCTGCTACCCTTGAAAATGGATAACTTATACAGATCTGGAAATTGATCCTTTAGATTGCTTGAGTCGATCCATTTATCTAACCAGAATATAGTCCTCTCCCCATTCTCCACACCCATTTGGATATCTGCCTCAAAATTTGAGCCTACTGGCGTGATGGCCTTCCAAAGATTCATTCCATGAGAATTACGCACCAAAAAGGTTGACTAATCGCCTATGTTACAACCATATTTTGCAGCGATAACCCGCCTCCAAAGGCTGCCCCTCTCCACCCCAAATCTCCATAACCATTTCACGAATAAAGCTTCATTAAATTCCAACATCCTCTTTATGCCTACTCCCCCCAACTCTTTAGGTCTGCACACTTCTTCCCACCACACTAAGTGATACTTGTGGTCATCTCCTTTCCCACTCCATAAAAATTCTTTTTGGAGCATCTCTAATCTTTGAGTCACAGATACTGGAATCTTGAATAAAGATAGAAAGTATGTAGGCATATTAGCTAAGGAACTGCGAATAAGAGTCAGCTTACCACCCTAAGACAAATATTTTGATTTCCATAATGAAAGTTTCTTTTCTAATATATATATATTCACCACCTTATTCCAAACAGATTTCAGTTTAAAGGAAGCTCCAAGGGGTAAACCCAAATACCATGTAGGTAGTTTACCTGCTTTACATCCCAAGATTCCTCTCAAATGATCTAAGTTCACATCCTCACCCCCTATCTCAAACATAACACTTTTATTAAGATTAACCTTTAACCCTGATACCGCTTTGAAACAAAGAAATAGACATCTCAACACTACAATTTTGGATTGGGTAGCTTTACAAAAAAAAAAACAATGTTGTCTGTGAATTGAATGTGAGATATCTCCTCACTATTTTCTCCCACATCCCTTCCAACAAATCCAAATGAACTGCCTTGGATATCAACCTACTAAATGTTTCCACAACTATTAAAAATAGGAAAGGGGATAAGGTATCACCTTTTCTTCGGCCTTATTCGATTTGAAGAAACCCATCGTTGCACCATTCACCAAAACTAAAAAATATGGTGTGGTAATGCATGCTTTGATCCAATTCCTCCATTTTACAACAAAACCCATTCTTCCCATTAGGTATATTAAGAAATCCCAATTTACATTGTCATATGCTTTCTTCATATCTAGTTTGCCAATCATTCGATTTCTTTCCTTTCTAATCAGTGAGCCAATGCACTCATTTGCAATCAACACCTCATCCAAAACCTGCCTACCACCGATGAACGCACTTTGCGATTGGGATATAACATTAGGCAGAATTTTCCTCAGCTTATTCGCCAATAATTTGGATTTAATTTTATATAGGCTTCCAACCAGACTGATTGGTCTAAAATCCTTAATATTAACCGCCCCTTCCTTCATAGGGATTAAGGACAAAAATGTGGTGTTGGCACTTTTTTCAAAGCCAAAGCCACTATAAAATTCCTCTAATGACTTCATTAAGTCTTCCTTAAAAAATTTAGTGTTACCATCACCTTCTTTTATCCAAAGGACTTTAGAATATTGAACTCATCCGGCACACAAGCTTCTTTCCTAATAGGTTGGGAGAGCTGACAATGCATCAAAGATATCTTGTTAACCATCTAAATTGATTCAATCTCTGCTTCCTCACTACAAGACTCAGCATCTTGGCTCTTCCAAGCTGGATCTTGGAAGTTGGAAGCTTCATTCTCACACTTTAGAATATTGAACTCATCCGGCACACAAGCTTCTGTCCTCTTGAAGAAAAAAGAAGAATCTGAGAATTGACACAAATCAATCGCGTCACAGGAAGGGACAGAAGAGAAGAGAAGATCAGCCTGTTTGCTGCGTAAATCTCTGCCAAACCTTCATTGACCTGATCATAATAACTTGGGGAAGATCTAACACTGCTTGGGTAGACCCCTCCTGTTAGTGTATCCACAGAGTCGCAACAATTTTTAATCGTGGACATCACCTCTAGTCCACTGAAGCCCCCACTAACCGCTGGCAAAAACTCAGTTTCCTTCATCTGGAGATCTTCAATCTACAATTTAAAGCCTTCTCCACTTCTGTACTAATGACCACTTCTAGGTCCTCTATCCTCCTTGATCTTCCCCGAAGACCGCCTCTGCTACGAGAATGGGAATAATGAGAGGAGAGACTATTGCCCCTCGCATGTCTTCGCGGAGAAGAACCCCTACCCCTGATCGCATACCCACGGGCATCCAAATACGGCCCAAACTCAACGCTCCGATCCTCTAGGTTCAAGCGACCTATCCTAACCTCATGCAAGATACCCCCACTACCGTCCATAAGAGATGGGTCAACTGCCCAAGGCCTAGAAGCCGCAGAATCAATTTCTGGCTCACTCACAGACTTGGGAGAGAAAACCCCTTTACCTTTAAAAACCGAACTATTACTGGGCATACACGCTTGCTGACTCAAATTATTTTCATTACCTTCAGCCACACCCGCCACGACACGTGCCCAAGAGGGGTGTTGTACATCGTCTTCCTTGCTAACCCCCTGAATAAGAAGTAGCCCCAAAGCCACCGGAGTCTTCACCGGAATATCTACATAAATTTCAAAGCAGCAGGATCCGTCCCACAAAACAATGAATCTAGGGATCCTCCTGATCAAAGTTTTTCTAATCCAGAGCTACACTCTCCCCTGCCCATTCACCATGAAGGAGATATTACCAATATCTTTAAGGCCTCCAAATAAATCTTCTATAAACTTGAAACAGTCCAAAGCCAAGAGATGAGCCGGCACCCCTTCCATGGTCGCCCACGCACCTTTGGACCTCACCGGACTCATACTTGTTTCTTCCCTCAACGGCCACCTAGAAAAAGAAACCGCTGTTTCAGACTCACATAGCACTGATTGTTTGAATAATAACACTGTAACCTCTTCCTCACATCTCACAAACAGAACAGCTCTACAACCGTTGATACCCACTGGCCTGCTAAAACCAATATCTGGACAAGCTTCTTTGATTCTGCCCTCCAACATATTCCAGTCTCTGATTCTATTCGATGCTTGACAACAGATTGCTAAAGCCCATTTTGTATCATTAGGACAAACAACGATCACAAGAGACCATCCAAGACTCTCAACACCTCCAGTCATCAAGTTTCTTTCCATAGTGCAGATGGCACTTCTTCAGACCTCACGACACCACCATGAGCATCATCAACCTAATGTCCTCCGCGAACAACCCAGCCGGAACGAAAATCTGCAGTGACATCCTTAGCAGACTCACTCACGAAGACTTCTAGGGCCAAATCTCTCAGATACGCCCACCCACTTTTACCCGGGCCTTTAGGGAAATAGTGGGAACATTGATGAGCATCTTTTGGCAAATGCGGAAAGCTTAACGAAGGAACCCCTAGCATTTCTCTTGAGTTCCAGCAATAATGCTCGACCTGCAACCCTAGACAATCTGAGCACTCCAGTCCACATCTTCATTAAGACATAGACTTCCCAACTTTCGATTCAACCACTCTACTTCTTCATTTTGAAGAATCAGCCAGCTAGATAAAACCCCACAACGTTCAGTTATTCTCAACCATTTTTTTATTTTTTTTTTCAGAAAATCCTTCGAAAGATATCACTTTTCTTTCCACACGGCGACTCTGTCGCACAGCCCCTTTCAAACAACGTTCCATTGCAAGTTTCTTGAGAGAAGCATAACCCCTAGTAATCAATCTGCTTCAAGAGCTCGACATCCAACTTCAAAGATCTGTGGCTCCAGCTGATACCATATTTCACTCTGTGTTTTCATGGTTTCTACAGTTTCAATCATTAATAAAGTTGATTATTAATTTCAGGGTTCTACACCAAGCTCTATTCTTTGGATCAGAATTGGTTCTTTGATCTCAGTAGGTTGGAGGGTCCTAAGATTGAGAGTAGAGAGGGGTGATTAGAAAAAGATTTTGAGATTGAGGAGGTTAAGAAGGTGGCGTGGGAGCTAAAAAGGAATAATGGGTCCGAATGGTTTTACCCTGGCTTTTTTCCAAGATTGTTGGGACGTTGTTAAGGATGATTTGATGAGGGTCTTCAGGGAATTCCATTCGAATGAGATTATTAATTAGGCGAATAATTGTACTTTTCTAGCTTTGATCCCTAAAGTTAAAGGAGCGATGAGAACAAAGGACTTGAGACCCATTAGTGTCACGACTAGCGTTTATAAGGTCATTGCTAAGGTTCTTGCTGACATATTTAAATAGGTGATTGGGGAAGTGGTGTCTAGCAATCAAAATGCATTTATCAAAGGGAAACAGATCTTGGGCAACATTCTCATTGCAAATGAGTGTATTGAAGAGAGGAAAAATTGGGGGATAAAGGTTTTGTTTTGAAAGTGGATTTGGAAAAAGCTTGTGATAAGGTTGAGTGGAATTTTGTTGAGTCCGTTCTTCGATGGAAAGGGTTTCTAGATCGATGGTGTAGGTGGATTAGGGGCGGGCTGTAATAGTAATGTCCAGTTTTTCTTTTGTCTTAATGGGGGTATTGTTGGTCTTTTTCCTTCGTCTTGTGGTCTTAGGCAGGGGGATCCCCTATCCCCTCTCCTTTTTATCCTTGTGAGTGATGTTTTGAGTTGGTTTTTCAGGACAGCGGAAGAGTTTGGTAGAATTCAGGGTTTTAGAGTTGGGAGAGATCATATTCGTGTCTCATTTGTAGTTTGTGGATTATACGATCATCTTCTTGGATGCCTCAAAGAATAATGTCTATTGGACTGAATGCATATTGAAATGTTTCAAAATGGTGTCGGGGTTGAATGTGAATCTAGAAAAGAATAGCTTGTTTGGGATCAATTTGGAGGAGTCATATCTTCTGGAGTGTTGTGCTTATATGGGGTGTGGGGTGGGAAGTTGGCCGATGAAATATTTGGGGTTGTCTTTGAATGGGAAACATAAGTGTGCTCAATTTTGGACGCCGGTTTTAGAAAAAAAATAGAGAAAAGGTTTGCTTCGTGGAAGAGCAATTATTTGTCTTTTGGAGGTCGTATCACTTTGATTCAAGCATCTTTGGGTAGTTTACCCACGTATTATATGTCTATGTATCAAGCTCCTAAGTTTGTGATTAATAGGATGGAAAAACTTCAGAGAGATTTCCTTTGGGAAGGTGGTGGGGTGAAGAAGGATCATTTATTGAGATGGGTTGATGTGTGTAAGGAGAGGGATAAAGGTGGGCTTAACTTGGGCAATTTTCACACATGGAATCAGGATCTTTTGGGCAAATGGTTATGGAGGTTTAGCACTAAAAAGAAGGCTCTTTGACATTGCGTCATTGCAAGTAAGTTTGTGTTCATTCTAATGGGTGGGATGTCAACCCTAGGGCTAGTATTAATTCAACCAGTGCCTGGAAGAATATTACCACACTATTTCTTGCGTTCTTCAGTAAGGTTAGATTTTTGTGGGTTCTGGTATGTCTATTCGTTTTTAGACTGATTTGTGGTGGGGAGAGCAATGTTTGGCCTCTTGTTTTCCTAGAGTGTTTCGGTTAGTTCCCTTTTAGGATTTCTTTGGTGCTGAGGTCTTGAGTTGGTCTTGTTCGGGTCTTTCTTGGAACCTTCCTCTCTGTCGGGATCCGATGTCGGTGGAGGTGGTGGAGTTAGGCAATCTTTTTTATCTCCTTAAGAACGTGGTTATTGTTGAGTCTTTTCTTGATTCTCGTGTTTGGAGTCTGGATCCTAGTGAAAGTTTCTCTTGTAAATCCTTTTTTGGTTCTATTCAGAAGAGTAGTTCTAATATTTTGATTCCTTTCTTCACCTCTCGTTTGTGGGTCTAACGTTCCTTCTAAAGTTAAAGCTTTTGTATGGACTGTCTTCCTTAATTGTATTAACATTGTACATAATCTTCAGAGGAGAAGAAAATTTATGGCTTTGTCCCCTCAGGTTTGTTTGATGTGCATGCAGAATGAAGAATCAGTAGACCATCTCTTTCTTTCTTTCTTGTGGATATGTAGTGAAGGTGTGGGGTTCTTTTGTTAGGAGTATTGGTGTGGTTTGGGCCCCTTCGAGTCATGTGAGAGACCTCTTCGAACAATGGGGATTTGCTACTTCGGGGAAGACGGGATGGATTATTTATAGGGTTATGTTTTTCTGTACCCTTTGGGAAATATGGGGTGAGTGTAATAAAAGAATTTTTTATGAATCTTAGTGGAGTTCAAATCGCCTTATTGACTTGATTGTGAGTACCACAGCTTCTTGGTGTAGGGTTCTTCCAGAGTTCCAGAATGGTTCTTTTTTGGACTTTGTTAGATGTTGGGAAACCATTGCTGTGATGTAGTCTCTGTATAGGCTTTTTGGGGTTTCCTAGTTACTGTTTTCTTTTTCTGTGTAATTGGTTCTCTGTCTTGGGGAACTGGCTCTTTTCCTTTTTCTTGCTTTTGTACATCCTTCTCTATTAATATATTTTCTTCGTTCTCGATAAAAAAAAAAAAGTCTCCCTTAATAGTGGACCAGAATTTTGTGTAAAAAGCCAAGGTGAAACCATCCGGACCGGGTCCCTTGTCTCCCTCCAATTCCTTGATCATTCCTAAACCTCCTCCTCTGAAAAAGGTTTCTCCAATTGACCACAATCTTCATCCCCTATTCTGTCAAACTCAATGCCATCAAAAAAGGGCCTCCTGGGATTATGACTTGAAGTAATTGTTCATAATATTGTTCCACAGCGTTCTTGATCTCCAATTCCTCATCGTATGTTACCAAAAATAAAAATCCAATTCCTTATCGTAAACCTTTCCTTCCACCTCTATTCTCCTTATTGAGTTAATTCTATGTCTTGCATTTGCCATTTTGTGGAAGAATTTTGAGCTGTTATCCCCTTCCTTCAGCCATAACATCCTTGACTTCTGCCTCCAGCAGATTTTCTCCATTTTGTCTAACCTTGCAATTTCATTTTTGAAGCTCTCATTGGCAATTTTTTCTGATTCCTGCAATTCCCCCTTCTCCCCCTTTCCTCTAATAGCTTTATTTCTCCAGAATATATTTTTTCTTCTCCTCTACCCTACCAAAGGATTCTTGGTTCCACACTTTAATTTCCTCCAGTTTTTTTCAGTTTCCTACAGAAAACATAACTGGGTTTTCCTTCCACTTGAAAACTCCCCCACCACTCCTTAACCTTCTCCTTGAAACCTTCGTCCTCTAACCACATGTTTTCAAAACGAAACGGAGAAGCTTTCTTAAAGGAATCCTTGCACTCCAACATAACAGGATTGTGATCTGATAGAGGTTTCGGTAAGACCAAAGCCTGAGTTGAGATGAACAACTCCTCCCATTCACTAGACATCCGGAATCTGCCCAGCTTAGAAAAGACACATCTGATTTGATTATTGCACCAAGTAAAATTGCCTCCACCCAATGGAATATCAATCAACTCCCACCTATTGATAAATTCATTAAATCTTTTCATAGAGGCTGCTCTTCTGCCTTGACATGTAGTT
>JAUPMG010051060.1:0-13887 GCA_031762675.1 Pachysandra terminalis | reverse complement strand
CAAAAGTGCCATTGGCATCATTCAACCGTCTAAACTATAAACTCCACATTTCCTGAAGCTAAAGCTACAAGGGAAGAACATTCACCTGCAAGACAAAACTATGCAAGAAAGGAGACACATTTATTAGGGAACTGACTACAAGAAGGCTATGAAAATCTGATGCACGAACATCCACTACCAATTGCTTGAGACTAGTTAAAATAGGAAGGTCGTCAAACTCCATAGTATATTCCTGAACAACCAAATCACAGAGTACTAAACAATTAAGAGAGTGGTTTGATAATCCACTAAAGAAATACAGAAAAATGCTAATCTTACATACTAATACCTGAAATTAATCCAATTAAACATGAGGATCACGAATTCGAAAATTACAGTAGCCGCTTAAGCAATTGATTGAGAAGAACATAATAACAAGATCTGAAAAGAAGAACAGATTAGAAACCCTAGTTCGATGGCGTCGTGGTGACGACGACGGAGAGAGAGAGAGAGGAAATCGGGAGGGAGAGAGAGAGCAAATCAAGAGGGAGAGGGGAAGTCGTGAGGGAGAGTGAGGGAGCGAGAGAAACTCGGAAGGGATACCTGTAAATGGCTGGATTGAGAGGGGAAATCGTGAGGGAAGAGAGAGCTGTGAGGGCGGGAGAGAAAGGAAGAGAGGGGAAATCGAGAGGGAGAGGGAAAATCGCGGGTTAATACCTACTTATTTCTCGGCGGTCTTAATAGACCGCCGACCATACTTACACCTTTTTCGGCAGTCTCCCAAAGACCGCCGACAATATGTACTCCTTTATCAGCGGTCCTATCAAGACCACCGACAATACTCACTCCTTTCTCGGCGGTCCACTAAAAACCGCCATTAATAGTTACCTTTCTCAGCGGTCTAAGAAGACCGCCGAGGTAACTATATATAACGGTGGTCTTTTTATGGCCGCCGTTAAAGATCCCTTTTTTTGTAGTGAGATCAAGTCAATCAACCGTCGTGCATATGATTGGATTGATGGTATAGGCAAACAACACTGGACAAGGGGTTATTTTCAAGGAAATAGATATGATCTAGATACAACGAATCTTTCAGAGAGTATAAATTTTGTCTTCAAAGAAGTACGAGAGCTACCAATTACATCATTAGTTGAGGGAATTAGAGACAAGGTTACTGGATTTTTCTACAAAAGAAAAAAAAAAAAGGTGCTGAAATGAAGAAGAGATTAACTCCACATATTCTTTGCATGAGTACCAAGTAAATTCCTTGGACCGACAAGTTGTTGTGGACCTAGAGAAGAAATCATGCTCTTGTCGTGGTTTTGATGTAATGGGGATGCCATGCATGCATGTAGTTACAGTAATTCAACATAGGGGTTTGGATGTATATGATTATTGTCAAGATTGGTATAGTACGCAGATATATCGTATGACATATGCAGAGAATTTACACCTAATTGTAGATCGATCACAATGGCAACCTGTAGATGAGGATATTCAAGTCATTGCACCTAATGCTAAAAGGCAGCTAGGTAGACCGAGGAAAAGAAGGTGAAAGTCACAATCTATTGTTCGAGTATCGGTACGTTGTGGAAAATGCTGTGAGGTTGGACACAACAGAAAAACATGTAGAAACCTACCTTAGAGAAGAGACAACTAAACTTTTTAACAAGATGCAGGACTTTTTTGGAGTAGTTGCAATACAAGACTTTTTTTGACTGGTATATTTATTTTTCTTTAGTCAGTTTTTGGACATTTGCTAAAGTTGTGTACCATTGGTTGTAACTCAGGTCTTAATGCCTCACAAAGTACAAGTCGTATGATAGTTACAAGTCTTATTGTAATACTCAATTTTTTTTGGATTGACAATTGAATTGTGAAATCATCCAATGCCTATGTTGGAACACTTTAGTCATGTCATCTAGGTTTTACATTTGCTAAAATTGTGTATCATAGGTTGTAGCTCATAGGGTACAACCATTACAACATGGAGTACAACCATTACAGCACGGAATACAACCATTGTGCGATTGCATCATTATCAATGCCATTGAATATATGTCACGAACCAACCAGAAAATATCCATTTTTCTGAGACTTCTGATTTATTCGTAACTCCCACTCCATATCTCTATGGGAGTGGATCAACATGGTCAAAACATAAGCGGAAGACTGAACAGTTCTAGTAAGATATAAGTAACTAATAATACCAAAACTAAATCTGAAGAAATCTAAGTGAAATAAGGTGTACATCTAGACTAGTACTAGTATTCTACCAGAGCGCGCTACCCAATCCAGGTTCTCTCTCTTCATGACTAAGCTCTTGAGCCTGAAATATATAAAACAACACACAGAAACTGGAAGCCAGAATGAGTAGTCATTCAATGAAGTGTATTTGCTCATGCTCCGACATTATGAGAAATATGCAACAAGTGTAAAATAGGTGTATATGAGCAGTATATGTGCAAGTGGTGAACATTGGGTGAAATACTATAAATTCACACAATTCGTTGTTCTTTCCCATCCTTACTGAGTATACCTCAACAGTTAACATCTCTATAACTATATGCCTAAATCTATATGAAAATTAGGCCAAGTGTCTCATACACAAGGCTCTTACACTAATATCAACAAAGACATGCAAATGCAAATGAAATATAAATGTTGTATGGCAAAAAAAAATATAATAAGTTCCCACATGATCTCAATCTCTATTTGGGATATCCCAGCAACCTGAATTCGCCCCAGGATATTCCAGCAACCAGAAATCATCCCCCGTTGTAACGGTCCAAGGAATAGGATTATTCTGTGTACAACATAATTTTATGGGCTTTCAACCAAGGAGGCACAATTTTCCCACTTTTTTTTTATCAAGGGCTAAAGCCAAGACTTAAACCTACGTGCGGATCCCTCAGGGATTCGTACATATTCACAATCCAACAGAAAGAGTATTAATATGGTCTCACTGTCTCCCAAAGTTACACCAACGTGCGGATCCTTGGGTTAGTTCACCATTTTCCAAGCTTACGCCAACGTGCGAATCCTTGGGTAACCATCATCCCTCAAGACTGTAGAGGCATACCCTCATTGGGTTCTCTCTCAGTTTAGGCATAATAAAAGGGTCCTCTCATAGGACAATAATAATTAACAGGTCAATTACTTCATGTGTTAGTCTAAACCCAAGGGTATCATATGGAGTATTAGACTAGGCTATCATAGCCGGAAGGTCCATATGCAATTTCTCATATTCAAGTCCATTCATTAATGCAACACACAGTGCATCACAGACATATATTCAACACATCAATCACATGGGCGCATTCTCACAATCTACTCTATGATGTAATATTGTGCACAACAGTGATTGTGATAATTCATAAATGGCATAAATGAGAACAAGGTAAACACACTCACAAAAAGAGGTGAGATAAGTCAAACTGAGCACACACACGCTCTATACCCAAATATCAATCGCATTTAAGCATCCCAACATGTTCCAATTATCATAAATATATATTTGAGGTGTAAGGACACCTTACTAATCATTCACCTTAACAAACCATACAAGGAAGTACATCAAATAATGCCTCTCCAACCAATTTTTGGTTCATCACCCCACAACTTCTACTCTATGCATCCAAACATGTATAAAATGATGGTCTCAAGCTAAAATGAGTGTTTTGGGGTCATTAATACAAGGTTCCTCAAAATCTCCTATTACTCGAGCAAATCTAGAAAAACTAACTTTTGAATTCGTGGGGGGGGTCATATTTTTCATGGCAAGTCTTTTGACTCGCGAAATAGGCCAAACACGTGAGGTTGGCCAAGATACACGGGCTCACATTTGAATCACCAACATCGGACCAAGGGAGTTGTTCAGCGAGGTCCCCGGCGTCCTTTCGGCTAGCCCAAAAAGACAAAAACGCGCCAAATGACTTGGCACTTCGGGGTTGATCTGGATGAATCTCGAAAGACCAAAAGTAAACATGGAATTTCTCCAAATATTGGGTTCGGCGACCTCTTCGGCTCCCCGAAATGAGTCTCGGTGACCATTCCAGTGAGCCCAGATAAGCTCTGAGATTTGGCGCGCCTAACAGGTCGCCGAAGCTCGGGAAGGATCCAAACAAGCTGAAATTTTAACAGGGGGTTGTTCTAACACCCAAGAAGGCTCGATTATGCTTTATTTTTCAAAATGATTAGTTTATAATGGGGATTTGGGTTTTCTCTTAATATTCCCAATTTAAGGGATTTGATTCCATATACCGCTTCATAGAGGAAGGTCAGGGGTTTGAATCATCATCTAGAGCATGCAAATCACGCAATAATCCCAAGGAAAAGGTGGGCATTCAACAAATAACCCTTCTGCTTGTTCACAATGCTAAAACACAACCAAACACAATATCAAAGAGAGGATACTCAACTCAGGGCGTATCGGGAATGCGTAGAAATTGCTCCGTCGTCTCCGAGGTCTCCGGTGGTCTTCCTCCATTCCCAAAGCTCCAAGAGAAAGAGAAGAGGAAAAGAAAAGAAGAAGTGAAAACATGAGTCCAAGTGTTCTATTTATAGACCCTAGTGGTCTAGTTGAGAATAGGTTCAGCTGTAGGAGTAAAACGGGGTTTCTGGTTCTATATTTTCCAACTGGTCACCTAAGCGACTATTGCTAGAGGGCTCTTCTTAATAGGTCTGAGGAGGGTTTTCTAGAGCTATCATATATGATTATTATCTTGTTTGATTATTTTATTTTAAATTAATTGCTAAAGTTTCTGTTAATTAATTAGGCCGACTCCTTAAAATGAATTAATTTTCCTAATAGCTTTTGGGGTTATGGTCAATCCTAATGTATTTTTAACTTCATGTGATTAAGGACTAGGTGAGCACTAATCTTGCCTATTAGTGAGTTTATTTTACTAGATTTCCAATTAAGTCTAAATTCTAATCTTAATTATTAGGGGTGATTATTCAGGCTCTTACAGTATATCTTTCTCCACATAGACTAAGGGTGTCAATTAGTTCGATCTAAACCAAAAACCAAACAATCCAAACCGAAAAAAGTCTGTTTAGTTCAGTATTTTTTTTTCCTTTTCGATTTGAAACATGAAAAACCAAATTAGTTCGGTTCGAGTTTCGGCTAAGGCTTTGGTTAAACTGAACCGAACTAAAATAAATATCCCTAACCGAACCGAACTAAACCTATATACCTATATATGTATTTGTACATATATATTTTTTGTACATCTATATGTGTATTTATATGCATATGTATATTTATTTAATACATAAAATAACATTAATTTTATCAAATCAAACTGAAAAAACCAAATTTTTGGTGTTTATGTTGGTTTGGTTCGGTTTTTGATTTTATAAATTAGTTTGTATTCCAGTTTGGTTCGGTTTTCAATTTAGTTCGGTCAATATTAGTTTGGCCACTAAACCTAACCAAACCAACCAAATTGCACCTCTAATATATACAAATGGAGCTAGAGTTTAAATATATATATATATATATATAGAAGGGGGAGAGAGAGAGAGAGAGAGAGAGAGAGAGAGAGAGAGAGAGAGAGCTCTTGTCTATCTTTTCTGATGGTAGGTCAGCGGCAGCAGAGGTTTATGCAATGAGAAAAACGAGATTTAGGGTTAGAGGAGAGCTAGGGCTTTGTGAAAGTTCTATTCAAAGAGAGGAGAGAATAAAAAATTATAAAGTGAGGGTGGGGGCTTGTAACGAACAAGTCCCTGACTCTTATATCTAGGGGCTTATTCATAATTTTTATCTTTTAAACCTTTTTATTTATATTATTTTCTAGAGAGGAGGTAACAAAAGAACTTTAGAGGGGGAAAAACAAATTTGATAGGGGATAACTTATAATTTAAAAAATTGAGGGCTCGCCTCTATGTGGTTCCGCCCATGATAATATGCATGCTTTGATATCTGAAAAGTGTGGATCCCACAAAAAATGATGTTTCAATTGAACTCCTTTGACTACAGAAAAATGGCCCTTTTGGTTTTTTGATAAAAAAAAAAGAAAAGAATTTGTAAGAAAGGAAAATGAAAGGATGAGGACATCATAGCATGTTCCTCATCTTACCCTTTAGTACCAAAGTTTCCTTTTATTTTCGGGCTTGTACAATAGGCAGATGAAAAACATTTCTCATTCATTCCTATTAACCGATCATTAAAATCAAGATACTCTGTCATAGTCATACATATTACTGATACAACCATACAGTTTTCAGTAAAATTAAATTTCACTTTTCAACATATTACTTCTTGGCATATATTACTTTCCAAACCTACTTTCTAGCATACTTGCCATCAAAATGAGTCCAAGAGATATAACGAACCTAAAACAAGCTTTTACCTTAACCGGTGATTACCACCCTTTTTATTGGGTTAGTGTTAGCTAGTGCTAACCTCGGTCCTCGTTTGAAGTTCACACCAGGTTGACATAGCCGAGGATCAAAGCTCTTCGTCCACATTTTACACGATTAAAAAAGCATGACTGATTTTTAGATTCTTAAAAAAAAAAAAAAAAAAAAATATTATGTCCCCTACAATTTTATTTGGGTACGTCTGATTTTATTACTTTTACACGTATATCATACATTAGTTTGGTAGAATAGACGATAAGCTTGGCGTCCAGGCGTTGCCGCAGATCTAATGGTCATTAATCGTCACAGGTTGATCAGACGGTGTTGGATTATGGAGGACAGCTAGACTGGATTCCTAATTGAACAAGACCAACACCACCTTAGATTTTCTTTTCCAAACAAAATAGAAAATGGAAATTCTAGTTAGAAAAGGACTCGTCTTAGTCGTACTATAAAAACGAACAGAATAGAGGCCTCGACGAGATTATCAACAAACGTTTGTTCTGTTTTCATCTGAACTACTAGTGATCATGTCTTCATCAAAGAAGTTTACTCTGAAGAGCTCCGATGGAGAATGTTTTGAAGTGGAGGAGGCTGTGGTTTTTCAATCTCAGACGATCAAGTTCGTGGTGGAAGACGACTACTCCGGTGATGAAATCCCGTTGCCGAACGTTAATGCCGAGACTTTGGCCAAAGTGATCGAGTACTGCAAGAAGCAAGCGGTGGAGGCTTCGAAGAGTGAGGATGGTGAGGGTTCGAGTTGGAGTTCGAGAGCCAAGAGAGAAGAAGATCTGAAGAAGTGGGATGCGGATTTCATGAAGGTCGATCAGAAAACACTATACGATCTGATAATGGCGGCGGACTACCTGGAAATCAAGGAGCTGCTCGATCTGATATGTCAAACGCTGGCGAACATGATAAAGGGAAAGACACCAGATGAGATACGGAAAAAATTCGGTATCAAGAATGATTTTACGGCTGAAGAGGAGGAAGAGATCCGGAGGGAGCACCCGTGGGCTTTCCAGTGACGTCGGAAGAGGAAAGCGGACACCATATACTTCACGTTAAATTAAACGTCTTTTTTTTTTTTTAGTACGAAATTTCCATAAGATTGTTGGAAAAAAAACCCTTCATGTTAATTGTTTTTTCTTTTCTTTAATAATTTTTTTTAATGGAGAAATTCCATAAGATTGTTGAAGAAAAACGCTTGATTGATTTTTTTTAATAGATTTTATATTTTTATTCAATGGGAAAATTCTATAAGATTGTTGAATAAAAACACTTTTTATGTTAATTGTTTTTTCTTATTTTTATTATATTTTTAATGGGAAAATTCCATAGATCCTTAAAGAAAAACACTTCATGTTAATTTTTTTTTTCTTTTCTTTAATAGATTTTTTTCTCTTTGAAGGGAAAATTCTATAAGATTGTTGAAGAAAAACACTTCATGTTATTTTTTTCTTTTTTTCTTTATTTCGTGGAATTAGAATTTGTTTTAGAAATTATAATTTCATGAGAATTGAAATTGTGTAGAATTGAATTTTTTATGATTGGATGTCAATGAATAATTGGAATTTAAATTTTTTTCATATTATGAGGAATGCAGATGATCATCACTAAAGAAGATGAGAATGGTGTAAAATTTTTTTTTAATATTTTTTATTATTATTGGGTTAAAGCTAGAGATGGCAAAATATGACTTAAGCCCTAACCATTCACAAACCAATCCATATTTAACAGGTTTAGGTTTACAAAAATAAAAATTTCTTAATCAGATAATCAAAACCCATCAGAATAATAAACGAGATTGTTTGGGTTGGTTGGTTTTTTGAAGTGGCAATATCTTAATTGACTTGCCAACCCATTCAAACCCAACCCAATTAAATGGGTTTGGATTGACCTGTTTATTATATGGGTTGGGTTTAGGTTACCAACCTGTCCGAAAGTGAGTAAACCCATCAATCTGTCGACTACACGTTTTAATGGTATTTGATATGTTTATAATTATATTTAATAGTTATTTTATTATTTATAAATATTTTAAAAGCTATTAATAAGTTAAAAAAATCGTATTTATTATATATTTTTATGATATTATCAAAAGTTAATATAACATATGAGGATATATTTTATCCTAATTTTAAATTAAAAATAATTAATTAAGTAAATAAATAATAATAATAATAATAAACGAGTTGGGTATGAGTTCAACCTATTTATTGACGAGTTGGGTTCGATTCTAAGATTTTCCAACCCGTTATCAAATGGGATAAACACGACCTTACCCGTTTAAGCCCCAATTTGTTTACAACTCACCCAACCCAACCTTTTAATGTTCTAGGGTTTTACACTATAAATCCACCAAACCAGAACCCAAACCTGATCCATTGTTAGTTATAGTCAAATATAAGTTAACCCTCCAGAGTACTCAATATTTTAGTAGATTCGGGTTAGCAAAAATCTATAACAGAAAATTTTCCACTTTTCTCTGTTCTCACTCGTTTACTCGAAATCCGAATCCCCCTGGTTTTCTCCCAGACATGTGAAACGGCGGCGATCTTTTTTTTTTTTTTTTTTCTGCTATAGTTTTCTTTTTTATTTAATGGAAAATTTTCATAAGATCTTTGAAGAAAAACATTTTTTTTTTCTTTAATAGATTTTTTCTTGAATGGGAAAATTTCATAAAATTGTTGAAGAAAAACAATTCATTTAATTGTTTTTTCTTTTCTGTAATAGATTTTCTTTTTAATGGGAAAATTCCACAAAATTGTTGAAGAAAAACACTTCATGTTATTTTTTTTTCTTTTCTTTAATAGATTTTTTTTTCTTTAAAATGGGAAAATTTTATAAGATTGTTGATGGACAGTTTATTACGGCAACGTTCTTGTTCCTTAATTGGTCGTAAATATTAGTTTGGAAATAGTTCAATGGAAAAGTTACATTAATCAAACTCTCTAGGCTTTAGGGCTCAGACGTGTAGTGACCCAGATTTGGATAATAATAATAATAATAACCATGTTTTTGTTTAATAGTGATTAAATGAGTGTTAATAATATTTAATGTATAAAATTGGACTAAGTCATAATTAAGTAAAAGTATTGAAAATAAATTATAATTAATAAGAGTTCAGAAATTAGGATTCATAAAGTGGAATTAGAATTAGCTTATTTAATTAATATTTCTTCTAGAAAGGATTCTAATTAAATTAGATTATAGAGATTCTCTTTAGGATTTGTATTGGTGGGAGAATAGGAGGTTTCCTAAATCAAATAGAAGAGAGGCTACTAAGGCATGTTGAATAGAAGGAGGGAGAGATTGGGACGGTTATAAGGAGAGCTTAGAGATGGTTTTGCGGAAGAAGAGAAAGAGGGATTAGGGTTTTGTTTGTAGAGAGAAAATAAAAGAGAGAGAGAGAGAGAGAGAGAGAGAGAGAGGAGGTCATGTCTGGAACGACTAGAAGAGGAAGAAGCTAAGAGGGTAGAGATCGTGACTGGAATCGGAAGTAGAAGAAGAAGGTAAACTAGCGCTTCCATTTAGCTCAAGGTAAGATACATTATCTGAATAAGTTCTCAAGAAATTACTAAAGTCATTAATATAGGTTTGTAGATTATGAACTTGGGTGAATGCTTGGTGATTTCCAGATTTCATGATTTGATGAATGTTTGATCATAATGTTAATTTAATTAATAGATCATTGTTATATTGGTTTTTGAATGTTCTATTATTGTTTAATGATGTTTTTGGAAGCTTAGATATTGTTTTGGATGTATTGGATAGCATAAGTTTGGATTTCGAGACCCAAAGAAAAACTCAGAATAGCACAGATCGGCAGACGTCGGTCTCCTGACGTCTCTGCCAACAGAGAGACATGTATAAACCATTTTTGCTATTCGGCAGGCTTCGGTCGACCGTTGACTCTACTGACGACCTAGAGATTCATAGAGACCTCTCGCTCCACCGACAAAGACTTGTTTTCAGACCAATTTGGCTATTCGGTAGGCTTCGGTCCACCAATGCCTCTACCGAAGACTCAATACAGACCGAGACCAGATTTCCAGAATTGTTTAACTTGAATAACTGATCAATTGACTTATGGAATGAACGTGAATTATAAATAATATGTATTGCATGAGATGTATATAGTTGATTGTGCATGTATGCCATGGAAATGATTCTTGTGATGGCCTCCTAAGGATTGTTCGGGTGAATAGGAGCCCGGACAGGCTCTGAAGGTTATTATCACTGAATATCCGACTGATTGTGGAAATGATACTTGTGATGTAGTTCCAAGGATTACTCGTGTGAATGGGAGCACGGGTAGCTTCCTAAGAACCTTATCACCGGCAATCCTACTAATTATTTGATGGTTGGTCTGGTCTGGTCAACCAGGCAATGGAACTTGTTGTTGAGAGACTTGTCTTCTAGTAAGACCTCCTTAGGTGTTATTCCTTAAATGTTGTGGCAGTGATATGTTGGAGATGGAATTGTTGTTAGGGGTGACCAATCCTTGGGTGAAATTCTCAAAAATGGTTAGGGATGACCAATCCTTGGGTGGAATTCCCAGAAATGGTTAGGGTGACTGTCCTTGGGTGCTTAATTCCTAGAAAAACAAGAAATTATCTTCAGTAATTGAGCCCAATAGATTGCGAATCCTACAAAACCACGATGTACATGTCGGATGAATGATGTTGAGATATGTTGACCGTAAGGTCGTAAACTGGGGTGTTGGTGGAGATTGTAGATCAGCTGATCACCGGATAGTGGAGTGCTTCTTGTGCATATATGTTGTGGATATGGTGGAACTCTTAACTGTTGCCTTGTTGATATTGTTGGTATGACAGTTGTTCACTTATTGGCATTGTGGAATGATAGTGATCGACTTATTGATGTTGCTGATATTACAGTTATGGACTCATTGTTATTATTGACTTGTTGATTTGATAGAGTATGTGTATATGGACTGGTTAGTATTTTGGAGAATACGACATGTTGATATTGCAGGGATATAAGGATTGTTGTTCGCTTACATTCAAATAAATGTTTATTTTGATGCTATGGTTGTGAATCAATATGATCTAGTAGATATGATGAAACATGATTAGAATGCTAAGAGTTGACATGATAGTGTGATAGCACGTGATAGTATGATAATTACTATGATGTTGTATGTTGTTTGGACTAACTCATTCTATGAGGATGGTTATCGGAACTGTATCTTATTTGGGCATTTCAAGCTCATTGCAATGTTTCATGTTGCAGGTTAGAGTGGACTACAGGTTGGACGTGGATGTGAAGCTTGCTTGGATTTCTTTATTTACTGTTTTGTAGTAGAACCATGTAATATGATATTATGAACTATTCAGTTGTAGACTCTTCTGAAGTCAAGTTTGATTTAAGTATGTTGTCTTCCGCACTCTGGTTTGTTTTAATGACAACAAATATTTGGCTTTTATTATTGGTTTGTTGTTGCTATTCGTGTTCTATAGTTGAGAACCCGAAAGTCTAACGTCGTGATCAATGCCACCTACTTAGGGATTCGGATATCGGGATCCGGGGCGTGACAAGACGATTTAATTTTTTTTTTATGAATTTTAATATGCTTTTAAATCAATTTCATTGATTATCCACTTTGGCAAACTCCACGTGCACCTTTCTAATAAACCACTTGTTTTCAAATACTTCATGCCTACATTTTACACGTTTTAAAAAAGCCTACCTGATTTTTAGATTGTTTGAAAAAAAAAAAAAACTAAATATTAATTCTCCTACGATTTTTATTTGGGTACGTCTGATTCTATTACTTTTACACCTATCATACACTAGTTTGGTCGAATAGATGATAAGCTTAGCGTCCAGATATGGCCGCATATGTTATGGTTATTAACCGTTACAAATAGATCAGACGGTGCTGGATTATTGAGGACAGTTAAACTGTATTCCTTAACCGAAAAGAAGCGGCTCGTACTATAAAAACAAATAGAATATAGAACAAGAAGAGATTATCAACACAAGCTTAATCTGTTTTCATCTGAAGTAGCAGTGATCATGTCTTCTTCTTCTTCAAACAAGATTACTCTGAAGAGCTCCGATGGTGAATGTTTCCAAGTGGAGGAGGCCGTGACTTTTCAATTTCAGACGATCAAGATCGTGGCGGAAGATTCCTTTGGTGACGAACTCCCGTTGCCGAACGTGAATGCCGAGACTCTGGCCAAGGTGATCGAGTACTGCAAAAAGCACGCCGCGGATCAGGCTTGGAAGAGTGAGGATGTTGAGGGTTGGAGTTCGAGAGTCGAGAGAGAAGAAGAAAATCTCAAGAAGTGGGATTCGGATTTCATGCAGGTCGATCAGAAAACACTATTCGATCTGATGATGGCGGCGAACTACCTTGAAATCAAGAAGCTGCTCGATCTGACATATAAAACGGCGGCGAACATGATTAAGGGAACGACACCAGATGTTTTTTTTTTCTTTAATGGGAAATTTCCATAAGATTGCAGAAGAAAAACACTTCATTTTAATTGTTGTTTCTTTTATTTAATAGATTTTTTTTTTCTTTATTGGGAAAATTCCATAAGATTGTTGACCAAAAACACTTCATGTTAATTGTTGTTCCTTTTCTTTAATAAATTTTTTTTTTTTTCATCAATGGAAAAATTCCATAAAGATTGTTGATGGATTCTTGTTCTTTAATTGGTTGTAGATATTATTTTGGAAATAGTTTAATGGAAAAGTTACAGTAATCAAACTTTGTGGGCATCAGACGGATCAAATTTTTTTATGAATTTTAATATGCTTTTAAATCAATTTAATGCTTGAGATATATGACTGTTCTAAAATTTTCTTTTTGTTGATAGATAATTGAGTCTTTCTTACATATTTCTGTTTTATTTTGATTTTTTCTAGTTACAATAGGTTCTATAGTAATTAGTAATCATTGAGACAATAATTTTATTATTTATTTTTTTAAAGCTATTAAATATTCAATTCTTAATATACTATTTTATTAACTATAAAAGAGATTTCTTTGTTACAATTAAATGCATAAAAAGAACTTTTCGTATTCATTTTTCAACCGACTACATAATGGCAGCCGGACATAGATTCCAAAGAATCGAACTTCTTCTACTACCCTTCCTCCTTTTGTTTCTCAATCCCCAACTATACAAGTGGGATTTCAGAAGATCCTGCATAACCCGTTCAATCCATTTTTCAACCGACTACATAATGGCAGCCGGACATAGATTCCAAAGAATCGAACTTCTTCTACTACCCTTCCTCCTTTTGTTTCTCAATCCCCAACTATACAAGTGGGATTTCAGAAGATCCTGCATAACCCGTTCAATCCCAAATTTTAGAAAGAAATAGGACCAAATCTTAGAAGTCTCCTCACAATGAAGCAGCAGGTGAAAAACCGTCTCCTCCTTCTTGCATAAAATACATCTTGACGCCATCACCCACCCTCTCCTTTTTAGGTTATCACAAGTGAGGATTTTGTTAAGCGAAGCCGTCCACAAAAAGAAGGATACCTTAGAGGGAATACCT
>JAUPMG010051049.1:0-13887 GCA_031762675.1 Pachysandra terminalis | reverse complement strand
CATTCATTTGAGTTCTCCTATAAACCAAGAATCATGGTGAGACCTAAGAGAAACCCTAGATCTCAACAACCTGAAGGTTCTAGATCTATTAGATTGACTAAAACTTCTTCCTCTAGGAGGCCACCATCTCCAGCACCCTAGGAAGAAGAAAAGTTCATACCTGAAATAGAAAAAGAAATAGGAGAAGATGTAGAAGGGGAAGAACTTGACCCAACAGTTGATCGTACTGACAATCCTAACACCTCGAGTGTGTATAGGAATAGGGCTATCATATTGGAGAGACAGACTGTCCCTAACCATGTAGCGCTGCATACCGAGTGGTTGAAAGATTACATCCCCTAGGTTGGGTACCTATTTTATCTTGGGGAGGAAGGGCTTATCCTTCCTTGGCCCAAGCGATGTATGATTTCATCACTGGGTATGACACCAACATGTATGCCATGTAAATGATACTTGTGTTGTGGTTCTAAGGATTATTCGGGTGTATGGGCCCCGGGAAACTTCCGAAGAACCTTATCACCGGCAATCCTACTAGTTGTTAATGGTTGAGTTTGGTCAATCGGGCAGCAACGGATTGGAAACATGGAATTGTTGTTGTGGGTAATCGTCTTAAAGAAAGACCACCTTGGGTTAAATCCTTAAATGTGCGTGGGTAAACGTCCTCGGAGAAGGCCTCCCTGGGTGTTAATCCCTAAATGTACGAAAATAGCATTGGGAATTGAGCCCGGTAGGTTGCGAATCCTACAAAACTACGATGTACACGTGGGATGAATATTGTGGAGACATATTGACCATAAGGTCGTGGATTGGGTTGTTGGTGGAGATTGTGGACCGGCTGATCACCGGATAGTGGAGTGCTTCTTGTGTATATGTGATTGGTATTGTGGAATTTGTATGCATTACAAACTTGAATGATATGATATGAACTGCATGATATGCTTACTACTATATGATTGCCTTGAATATATGATGTTATATGCTGTTTTAGACTAAAGTTGTTCCGTGAGGATGGTTAACGTAATATGTTTCTTATATGGGCATTCTAAGCTCACTGCAATGTTTCATGTTACAGGTTAAGGCAGGTTGAAGTGGATTACTAGTTGAACGTCGATGAGAAGCAGTTATTTGGATTGTAGGCTCTTATGAAGACAAACTTTTATTTATTTACTTTGTCTTCTGCACGCTGATTTGATTTAATGAAAGCATTATTAGGCTTTTATTAAAGTTTGTTGTTGCTAGCCGTGTTCCATGGTTGGGAACCCGAAGGTTTCACCTCATGATCCGTGCCACCCACCTAGGGATTCGGGTATCGGAATCCAGGGCATGACAAAGTCTTTATTAATTAGTTAAGTTGCTCAGAAGTTTTAATACATTATTTAAGCCAATTGCTTGTTAGGTTATATCAGATTTGAGGTTTGAAAATAACTTATAGGTTCAGTTTAACTTATGGCTTCAAATAGGTTCATATTAATTTAAATTACTATCTTTACCTTATTCTTAGTTATAACTTATTAGTTTGGCTCATCATGTTATACTCCAATTACATAGTTTGAGTCTTAATTACTTAATGTTTATGTTGAGCTTAATTGTGTTTCATTAAATTACCCTTTTGACCTTATATTAAAGTTTTAAAATTTTCTGGTTGTTACACTCTTCCCACCTTAGAACAATTTCGTCCTCAAAATTCATCTAGGTGTTCTGGAATTTCGACGTTCTAATTTTGATAGTTATGTGATTTAAAGTTTGAAATCAATTAATTTCTTAGGAAGTTTTCAATTTAGGTTAAGTTTTTAACTTAGAATTATGAACAAACATCAATCATTACATTAAGAAAACAGTAAACATATCCATTCGTAGAAGTTATATAACCATTACATCAAAAGGAAGGTCATACATACAGAACACATCGACAGAGCATTATACACAATACAATACATCAAAAAACAAATTTCAAAGATATCTAAAAAGCATCGGAGTCCTAGGAAGATGATGATGATGAAGATAGTGGTACGATAGCTATCGGAGGGACAAGATCACCCACTTTGGCACTGCCAAAGAAGTTGTGGAAGAACTTGAAAGTCTTGTCCACTCTTATTCGGAGTTTGGACATTTCCTCTCAGTTCTTTCTCAGCTCTTCCCGGTTATTTCTAAGCTCGGTGGTGAGATCAATCTGGGTCTGAATGCTTGCATGCTCAATGGCTGCGAGACGAGCATCCAAATCCTTGTTTCTCCGGGTATAATGATGGCTAGAGGAACCAGGTGGAGCTGCAGGGGTAGAGGGTCTAGGATCTAAAGGTGCTGCTCTAGGGGGATGCTCCTGCTTAGGCTACTCCTGCTTGGGCTGGTCTCCATGCCCATGCTGTTCCTCAGTCTGAAACTTTGGCTGCTCCTCATTTTGCTGCTCGGTTGGCTGTTCTTCATTTTGCTCCTCTTCTTCTTCTTCTTCTTCAGGATTGTATAGCCGCACTTGATTTGGTGGAGGATATCTTGAAATTCTCATAATGATAAGTTGAGTTTGGCTAAAAGGCTTCGCTATCTTTGGGTTCTCAGGGCGTATAAAAGCAAACTTCCAATGTGACATGAGCGCACACATTAGACATGGAAAATGTAGTTTTCCTCTCTGAGAGGTAGGAACAAATTTGATGATGTGGTTAATGGTAAGAGATGGGAGGCAAAGTTTTTGTCTTGAGGCTACCATGAAAAGAACTTGGATCATGAAAGGAGTAAGCTCGGATGTGTTCCTAGTCCTAGGGTAAACATTCTTCAGAAAAATGGCATGAAGGATTCTGTAAGAAGGAAGGAGTTTGGTGAAAGTTAAAGAGTTGTCGTCATTCCAACTCTTATACGTACTACACAGGGCTCGGGTCACTTTAACTCTATCAAAAAATTCCAACTCAGGGATGACATTGAGGTTGTTGTTCATAGGAACCTTCATGATTTGGGAAACAAGTTGAAGGTTAAGGACATGCTTTTCTTCAAGAACCGTAAAGGTAATGGTCATGTTTTCGGTGTTGGTGTTAGTAATGGAGTCATACATGCCTTGGGTAGCAGTCTCATAAGCTTTACCATCCCATGTTAGGATGGGATGCCAATCAATGGCCTTGAGAATTTCATAAATCTTGTAGGCTTCTACTTGTATGGTCTGTTTTTCCACAAGGATATCCCTGTTTTGAAATATGCTAGGTTCTTAGGGCACACTAGTGGTTGGGGTTTCTACTTCCTGTGGTTCAGGAGGTGGAGCTCTTGTAAATGTAGAGGCCCTAGTGGGTCTGGACTTCTTAGAGGGTCTTTGGGTTTGCTTATCTTTAGGCATAGTGGTAGGGTTTCGTTAGGAGAAGTTGGTTTAAGGAGAATAAGTCAAAATATGAGATTCTAGGGTTTAGGTTTGAAATTGAAAAGAAAAGGGATGGAAGATTACCTAGTTTTTGATTTGATCTTTGGAGAGGTTGAAATCCCTTGGAAAATGTTGGAAAAGTGTTTTGAGAACAGTCTTTGGAGAAAGGAATGGAAGAGATGAGGTTTACAGCCCTAAATTTCTATCTATAAGTCTCGGCCCCCATCTCGGCCGTGTTTCGGTGTGGCGAGACCATTCTCATAGGCATATATTCACATCAGCATAGACATGAGCACATTCACATGGTTCTAAATTAATAAGGCATAATAACACATACTAAGTAAGAATGTTCATATAAATACAATATTTATGATAGAAGTAATTATAGATATGCATAATCATAAATAATAAGGTGTTCTACTCACATAAAGCACTAATTTACACATAATCACATAAATAGTGGCAATAAATAGTCATTGGGTTATTTATTCAATTTCTGTACCTAGACATGCATAACTAGAGGGTGTGACACAACTGGAATGGTCAAGGTTCTGGTCTCTTAAGTGTTTCAAATTATCACATACCTAAACCAAGGCATTAATTGGCTAGAACTTGGTTGAAACTTGGTTAGAAGAGTCTTGAACTGTTAGGCTTGTGTTTGGGGTCTAATAATATGGTGAATCACTTAAATTAGGTCTAATTTAGGTATCAAGGTTTTAAGGTTCAAAACAAGGTCAAATAGGGTTTCAGTGTACATTTGGTGGGGTCTCGGCATACATCTCGGTGTACCTAGTGGTCTCCAAGGGGTTCAAGATGAAGGGTTTCTAAGGTTTCTGGTCTTGAACTTTAAGTAAGGCTCGACGTACTCTAGGTACGCCGAGTTTTGGATCGGTGTAAAAACCAGTGGTTTAAAAGAGCTACTGTGACGCTTGACATACTCAAGGTACGCCAAGTTCAGGCTCGGTGAACAAACCAGGGAGCAAATTTACATAAAAAGGGGCTTGGCGTGCTTTCGGTGCACCGAGGTGGTACGCCGAAGCATGTTCTGTGTGTTATTTTGTTGGGATTTCTCCCATAAGGTTCCTACAACTCAAGGGTGCTTCGAAAACTAGATTTAGGTCATTGGATTTAATCTATACGATTGGTAAAAGGGTTCTTGTGCTTCAACTGATCAATTTTCTGTGTTCGGTCTTTTTGCTTCTATATGAATGTGTACAGAGATTTGGTTGGTCAATACTTACTGGTTTATTTGATAAGATTTTGGGAAAGGGGTTATCACAATTAAACATAATTTTCCCATGGTCATAACATTAACATAGAAGTAAATACACAAGACATTGAAAGAAAACTCACATAGATTTGCTGTAGAATTCTCCCAGTTTCTTCTTCTTCTTTCTTGTATATTTCTGAGTTAGTCTTCTCACTCTAGGGCTTCTCCACGAATTTAATCATCTTTGGATGGTTTGGATCTTTAGGTAAGGTTCTTATTTATAAGGATCTAGAGATAATGGGTTATTTTTAGGAGTTATAGTACTTTAGAGAATTCTGGGTTTTCTAATCTTTCTATGATTCTAATTCTAAGGTTGTTGATTTAATTGTAAAGCTTCTAGAGGGTTATTTAGTATCCTATTTGATTTATATTAGACCTTGGGTTATTATTTAATATTATTATTATTATTATTATTATTATTATTATTACTAATTACCTTATTCTCTATTTCTGGTTTAGGCCTGGTCATTAAGTCTAGTTGCTGACCAAGTCAAACTATTGACTGTGAAGTGTATTAACTAATTACTTATAAGTCTTTATTTATTAGTTATGTTGCTCATAAGTTTTAATACATTATTTAGGCCAATTGCTTATTAGGTTATATTAGATTTGGGGTTCGACAATAACTTATAATTTTAGTTTAACTAATGGTTTCAAATAGGTTCATATTAATTTAAATTTCTATCTTAACCTTATTCTTAGTGATAACTTATTAGTTTGGCTCATCATGTTATACTCCAATTGCATAGCTTGAGTCTTAATTACTTAATGTTTGTGTTGAGCTTAATTGTGTTTCATTAAATTATCCTTTTGACCTTAGATTAAAGTTTTAAAATTTTCTAGTTGTTACATATATATACACAAGTCTTAGCATTCACAACAATGTGTGTTTCTGGTGGTCAGATCCCTTGAGACTTCCCAACACAGTACACTTACCAAACAATACATCTTACATTCTTAGAGTTCATTCCTAAGACCTTCAGGAATGGTGGCCAACTATCCTTTAGTATTCTTTCGGAACACATACTTTAAGATATGTAAATAAAAATCAACACTCCTTCTCATCCTCACATATCTATCACCGTGGTATTCTATTCTCCCACCAATACACTATCTTACTATCCTCACAAACAAGTCTACTATCTACAATCATCTATTCTTCCTATTTCCAGACTCCTAGTTGGTCCTTAAACTCACTATCATTCTAATCCCAATCTGACTCGGCTGACTTAAACAACTCAGGTATAACCCAAGCTGAAAAGTTGCTGAATGGCTTCAGGTCTGAATAAACCTTATGCTCTGATACAAATCTGTCACGCCCCAAAACCAGTAGCCCAAATCCCTATGTGGGAGGCATTGATCCCAAGGCACAACCTTCGGGTTCCATTGTTGGAACGCGGATTGCCAAATTAAATCACAACTATAAAAGTAAAATGCATCACTTTTATTAAATATTCAGAGTGTGGAAGTCAAAGACACAAATAGGATTACGTAAACTCTTATGACTTCAGAAGAGGCACAAGCACAATATTCAAATGACAATAATTACAACCAAACCCTACAATACAATATACTACCTAGTTACTCCAATATCACCAACTAGGAATGAATTGCTGTCTCTAAGCTAATCAACATCTAGTCTCTATCGGCTCCCACTCATCTGAACCTACAACATGATAAGTCGCGTGAGCTTGGAATGCCTAGTAAGACCATATCTGTGTTCCATCCTCATAAGATATCGTCCCCTGGCGACTACTCGACATGCTGACCAACACGCCGGGTGCCGAAAGTACACCGGCGACTGCTAGGTGTGCCGAAAACTGCAAAGTTGATCCAATTTGATTGTATTTTTGTGAGCATGTGTATTTTGACTTCATTAGACCAAATCTGATGTTAGTTATGCTTGATTATGCATGTTTCAAATACTTATACCCTATTTGGACTATTTTTCACACTGGTTGGAAAATGATATTTTGATATACTTGCTTTTACATGATTTTAACATGTCAAGCATGCTAGGTAGACTTATTACACACTGTACACAACAACTGCATGCTTAGTTATCGTGCACTCTATCACTTGCACATCATATGCCTTAAGACCATGGATTTAGTCTGTAGGTTTACACCTTTTGCATGTATGTCCATACTGTTGGATTTTTAAGGATATTACGAGATTACTGTGATTTGGAAATCAAAGTAGGTGAGGTGCACTCTATCACTTGCACATCATATGCCTTAAGACCATGGATTTAGTCTGTAGAATTACACCTTTTGTATGTAAGTCCATACTGTTGGATTTTTAAGGATATTACGAGATTACTGTGATTTGGAAATCAAAGTAGGTGAGGAAACTTGCTTATTCATCATTATATATTTTTAGAGTTGAGGGACTGATCATCCCAATAGACCTTTTAAAATTAGTAACTTCAATGGTGAGGGAAGGTTCACATTGTGAGGCCCAATATCCAACTCATAAGAATTTACTTGAGCATTAATAAGAGTTCGACTAGCATAGTAAATGGCATATGGAAATCTGTCTACTCGCTGTCCCAAGATTGCACCTAACGCATAATCTGATGCGTCACACATAATCTCAAAGGGAAGAGCCCAATCGGGGGCTTTCATGATGGGAGCGGAGGAAAGTAGGTATTTCAGCTTCTTGAATGCCTTAAAACAAGCTTTATCAAAGTGGAATGTGGTGTCCTTGGCAAGAAGATTGCAGAAAGGTCTTGCTATCTTGCTAGAGTCTTTGATAAAGCGGTGATAAAAGCCGGCATGGCCGAGAAAAGAGCGAATCTGCCTCATTGAAGCAGGAGATGGAAGATTAGAAATCAATTCCACTTTCATTCTATCTACTTCAATCCCTCTCTTGGACACTATATGTCCCAAGACTATTCCTTGCTGAACAACTCAGAATCAAATGTGTCTCCTTGCAACGTTGAAGCGCAATGGATAAATGATGGAGACACAAATCAAAAGAGGAGCCAAAGACTGAGAAGTCGTCCATGAACACCTCTAAAAACCTTTCAACCATGTCTGAGAAGATAGACATCATACATCTTTGAAATGTCGCAGGTGCATTGCACAACCAAAAGGGCATGCGTGTATATGCAAAAGTACCGAAGGGACATGTGAAGGTAGTCTTCTCTTGGTCTTGGGGGTCAATACCAACTTGATTATAGCCGGAATATCCGTCTAAAAAGCGGTAGTAGCTTTGACCCGCAAGACGCTCTAGGATCTAATCAATAAATGGAAGTGGGAAATGATCCTTCTTAGTACTAGAATTAAGCTTCCGGTAATCAATGCATACACGCCATCCTATGGTCGTGCGCTGTGGGATTAAATCCCCCACAGAATTCTCTATCACAGTGATACCCGACTTCTTAGGTACCACCTGTGTAGGACTGATCCATTTGCTATCAGAGATGGGGTATATAATACCCGCATCAAGTAACTTTATGACCTTTTTCATTACCACCTCCTTCATGTTAGGATTTAACCGATGTTGTGCCTCTCGGGAAGGTCTAGCATCCTCCCCTAAATGAATGTGATGCATACAAATAGAGGGGTCAATTCCTTTCAAATCTGCCACACTCCATCCAATGGCCTCCTTGTGCTCTTTAAGCACAGATAATAGTCTACTTTCCTGGTCTTCTTGCAAATCGGAAGCAATAATGACTGGAAGAGTATCGTTTAATCCTAAGAAGGCATACTTGAGCTTATTAGGCAGTGGTTTAAGCTCAAGTTGTGGTGGTGATAAAAGGGATGGAATGGGAGGGGTACTAGAAGTCAGAGGCAAGGGCTCCTTTGGTGCTCTCCAAGGATGAGAGTCTAAGGTGGCAGCTGTATCAAATAAGAAATTAACCTCACTAATGTAACTATATACCTCAAAATCTGCACCAAAGTGTGCCAAACAAGCCTCTAATGGATCTTCCATCAATAGGTGAGAGAGTGAGTCCTCTACAAATTCTTCAATGATGTCTAGGTGGAAAAGCTCACTTGCATCCGGTGGATGCTGAAATGCGTTGAAGATGTTCAACTTAACCTTCATATTCCAAAAGAACAATTCCATCACCCTAGTCCTACAGTTAATGCAAGCATTAGCTGTAACCAAGAAGGGATGTCCAAGGATGATAGAAATGTGTCTATCAGGAATCTGGACAGGTTTTGTATCAAGTATGATAAAGTCTAACGGGAGGTAGAACTTATCCACTAGTATAATCACATCTTCAATGATGCCACGCGGTTTCTTAAGAGGTCTATCTTCTAGTTGCAAGATAACCGTCATGGGCTTTAACTCTCCCAAGCCAAGTTGCAAGTACACCGAGTAAGGAAGCAAGTTCACACTTGCTCCCAAGTCAAGGAGAGCTCTCTCAATTTCGTGGTCTCCTATGAGACGAGAGATGGTTGAAGCTCCAGGATCCTTAAACTTAAGGGCAATGTGGTGCTGAATGAGGGAGCTTACTTGCTCGGTGAGAAGGACCTTTTGTGGAGTGTGACTCCTAATTCTACGCTTTTGAGTGCATAGGTCCTTTAGAAACTTGGCATATGAGGGAATCTGCTGTATAGCATCAAGGAGAGGAAGATTTATTTTAAGTTGTTTAAAGACCTCCATCATGTCTTTAATCTTCTCTCATTGTTTTCCAAAATAAGAGGGCTCCTTGAGTCTTTGAGGAAAGGGAGCACGAGGCTCATATGGTATCTCAGGAGCAGGAGTGATAGAAGAAGGGTCTTCATCACTCCCTCTTTGGTTAGTTCACTCCTTAGGATTTTCAATGGGAATATGGTCAACTATCTCAATTTTTTCCTCTTCTACCCTATTTTCAATCGCTCTTCCACTTCTCAGAGTGGTAATGGCATGGAGCTGCTCATGGCTAGAGCTGCTAGAAGTGGTCTCCTTTACTATGAATTGCTCCTTACGATTGGCCATTGGCTGACTACGAAGCTTCCCATCCTCTCTTCTATTGAGTGCATTAGCTATCTGCCCAACTTGGGTTTCTAGCTTTGCCATGTATTGAGAGTGGGAGTTCAGCAACTGAGTATTTTCCTTATGGTTGCTAACTGCAGCCAATACCTTTTCTTCAAAGGCGGAATTCTTAGGAGGAAGAGGAGCTGATTGGTAGTGCTGCTGGGCAGGTCTATAGTTGGTAGATGGTTGGAAAGATTGATTAGGATATGGCTGCACACGGGGTTGCATACCATATGATGGAGCCGATTTTTCAGGCGCTTGAGCTCGCCATGAAAAGTTCGGATGGTTCCTCCATCTCGGGTTATAAGTGTTAGAATATGGATCATTACTCAGTCTGGAGAAGGAAACATTGACATTTTCACGAGACATGTCAGAAAACTGTCCCGAGGAAGGACAATCTCTAGTATGGTGTGAGGGATTATAGCATAGTGCACATGGTTCATTCGGAATGGACATGTGAGGTGGAGTAATAGGAGCGAAACCAGCTGCCATAAGCTTGTCTAGCTTTCGTGATAATGCGTCCACCTTACTAGTGGCATCTGATGAATTAGTCACATTAAAGAGACTTTCAGCCTTAGGGGCCGTAAGGCCAGGTACCCTCCTACTTGCTGAAGCATGCTGTACAGAATTTTCATATAGATTCTCGAAGAGAATCCAGGCTTAATTCTCACTTTTAAGCATAAAAGCGCCACCACATGAAGCAGCCACCATCTGCTTATGTGGTTCACTTAAACTGTCATAAAAGCATTGTACAAGCTACCATTTGGGAATTTGATGGTGTGAGCACTTCCAAAGTAAGTCTTTCAGTCTCTCCCAAGTCTCATGGATTGTCTCCCCTTCACTTTGGGAGAAGGTAGTGATAGTTCTCGGAATCTGGTTGGTCTTTCCTATGGGGAAATACTTTTTAAGGAATTCTTATTGAATTTGAGCCCATGTAGTGATAGTATTTTCCTCCAAGGGATTTAGCCAGTGCTTGGCTTTGTCCTTTAGTGAAAAGGGGAATAGCCGCATCCTTAAAGCATCATCAAAAAAATTCTGCAATTTAATGGTCGAGCAGATTTCGAGGAATTCATCGAGGTGCTTGTAAGGATCCTCATTATTAAGTCCATAAAAGGATGGGAGCATTTGAATTATGCTGGACTTAATTTCATAGTGATTTGCTGCAACTTGCGGCAACTGAATGCAAGAATGAGAGGTGTAAGTAGTAGGGATATAGTGATCCCTAAGCAATACAGGTCTCTCTTTTTCTGCTGGTTCCATTGGTTCAAGTATATGTTCTCCTACCAAACTAGATTTTCTATGGGCCTCACGTTCTCTAAGAGTACATTCTAATTCTTGGTCGCAAGATAGAAGTGATAGGGCCAAGGAACCCCTACCAAACATACACCAGTAATGCAAATCATACATACTGCATATTAGATTGTTTTCAGTCACATGTGGTGATCTTACTTGTTAGGTGCACAACATGCATTATTAATTGAATCAACCATTACATTGCCTATTTTATCATGCTAATTACTCACATTGCACCATATTACATGTTTGTATATCTCTTATTCGTACTTATATGTTCAGCATGTTATACTTACATATTGACTCATATTTCACGAATTACTCATTATTGTTATATGGATTACCATTGAAGAGTGGCGTTGGCCCTACTTCAAATTATAAACCATGTTCGATTGTTTACTTACTGAGCTAAGTGTAGCTGACACTTCTGAGCACAATATATTTTAGGACCTATAGTTGATGGACACATAGACCATGAGGACCAAGGTGGAGAACAATAATGTTTTGTAGATTTTAACAATAATTAGAGTTTTATTCTATGATTTTATTAGATCTTGTAGTAGGGTTTTCAATCAATGTAATTTCAGTGCTTAGTTAAATAGGTTAGTTAATAGGGATTTGATTTAAAGCATGAGACTAGTTTTATTTTACTTTCCGCTCTGTTTGAATAATGTTATGTGATGGAATTTATTTTTATAACATTAATTTTTTATACTTAATCGTATATAATATCCTTCCTAATTAAATGATATTGGTTACATATCGTTTATCCACTCCCATCTGGATATGGGTTGAGAGTTGCAAACTAGATTTGGGGATTCCAATGAAATTTCAAGATTTGGTTCGTTTATCCACTCCCATCTGGATCAGGATCAAAGGTGCTTCATCATTCTTCCATCTTTTCAGTTCTTCTTCTACTTCTTCTTTTCAAGTTTCCTTCTTCTTCTTCTTCTTCTTCTTAAGATGGCTAGGGTTAGTGCAATGACCCAGACCCAGCTAGGTAATAAGTGAATTTATCATAATTAATCTACTAATTACACAACTGGAATTATATGCAAATCTTATGGCTGAATTGGACTAATTGGTAAATTTGGAAAATAATTGGTTAACTTACACAATTAGATCCAAATCAAATTGAAAAGGGGCTTGGACCTTTAATTCGAATCAGACCTAGACTTTAATTTGGGCTGGACTTAAAACCCAATAGGACATTTAGGACGCCTTTAATTATGTAATTGAGGTTAGGAATAAGGTTAATTAAGGAAAACTAAGACAAAACTGATATGAACGATTCTTCCATTGGAGAAATTCAAAAATTCAAATTAAATGAGGATAATCAAGAAAACAACATCCTAGTAGGATTGAAACTTCCAAAAGCTAGGAAGTGAAGAGAAAGGGATTCTCCCTTGCTTCATACGTCCAAAACAGAAGAGAAGGAATTTTGAATTTTAGTCAAAGGAAGAAGATGAGAAGGCCAAGAGGGAAGGAAGAGAAGGAGGAAAGAGAGGAAAAGAAGATAAAAATCTACCTTAGGAAGAAGAGAACCAGAAAAGCTAAGAAGAAAGAAGAGGAAGAAGAGGAAGGATATAAAGGACATGAAGAAGGTTCATCAGATAAAGAAGAAAGGACGAAAAGAGGAATCTTGATGAAGCAAGCTGTAAAGAGACAGGTGAAGCTGGAAGAAGATGAGCACTAGGCTACGGATGGGGAACTAAATTGAACAAGTAGGGATTCTCCATTGATTTTACGATAATTATATCCATAGATCATAATGATGCTATAGATAGAATTAAGGATTGCATGATTTGATGATCTTATGCATGATCTGAATAGCTCTGATGTGATCTTGTAGTATTTTGTATATGGGTCTTGAATAACATCTATATGAGTGATTTGTATGTTTACATGATTAAGAATGTCTAGATTCAAGTTTAATGTGTTTGTGAATTCTTATGAGTTCTTACAGATTGATTATGATTTTCTAGATTTATTTCATGTATGTTGAATGATTTGTGTAATGATGATTTATATATGTAGTCTTGGATCGATATGTTGAGTTTGATTAGATTCATGATGATATAAATCAATTATAACATGTTGAGAAGTAGAAAAATGAGTATGCGGTAGTATGGGCACGAAGCCCTAGGAGAAAAACCTTTTCTGGGCTATGTTAGGCTATTGGTAGGAATCTCGGTAGATGCCGAGACATCTACCGAAAATTCCCAGAAAAAAACAGGCTCTCGGGATAATCTACCGAGACTTTTGGTAGGAACCTCGGTACATACCAAGGATCTACCGAATCCCATTAGATCCCAAATTTCATGGGAAGTTTCTATGAGGCGATTTACACGTGTGTGAGGTTGGTTAGTCTACGAAAAGGATGTCTAAGGCCGTATGATATAAAGTGTATGTGTCACGCCCCAGATCTCGGTACCCAAATCCCTTGGTGGGTGGCACGAATCATGAGGTGCGACCTTCGGGTTCCCAACCATAGAATGCAGAACACAACAACCAACCAATAAAAATCTAATAATGCTTTCATAAACCAAATCAGAGTGCGAAAGTAACTATTATGAATCCAATTACATCAAATCTATTTTAATGGCTTCAGAAGAGCCTACAAACCAAAATAACTACTCAACAAGCCTATTACATAGTTCTACTATGGAAATAAAGCAACAAATAAAACTAAGCGGTATCGAATCCACGCAATCATCCAATCACCCTTAAAATGCAACATAAAACGTTGCAGTGAGCATGGAATGTGTCAAGACCCAAACCGAGAACCTCATCGGAAGTCCCGAATCTGAACTCGTAACCTTCACCCCAAGCAGATGCCTGGGAGTGGCAAGCGATATCTAGCCAAAAATGGGCTAAATAAAACGGATATTAAATAAGATGCAAATTATAAGAAATTAAAGTTCTTAAAAATATCCGATATGGACATTTAATATACAAGCAGCGGAAATTACACTAGTCTAGTATTTTCAAATCAATTCCTATTATTAGTTTGGGTAAA